>CAEGAD010039264.1:0-22313 GCA_903067055.1 Poeciliopsis paucimaculata | reverse complement strand
AACAAAGTATTCAATGAGAATATTTCATTCATTCAGATCTAGGATGTGTTATTTGAGTGTTCCCTTTATTTTTTTGAGCAGTATATATATACATATGTAGCTTGTGTAATGAGCTCAGCAGATGCGCAGCTCCGCCGGGTGTTTGCAAATTGCTGCTGGCTAGTTTGTAGGAGCCAAGAGGGGGGCTTACAGGGGAGGGGTGATCTGTGAGGCAGAAGCTTGGAAACCGCAGCTCCGGCAAGGAGCTCCGTCATGGGAAGCGGCGCTCGGTAGCCCCAAGCGTTTTGCACAGCTGGATGGTTGCCTTGGGAGATTAAAGGATTTTTCAAACATGCAAGAATTGTTTTTGATGAGGGAATAACATTATAACATGATGTAAAGCTCAAACTTTACATAGCACTGCCCCTTTTAAAAGTCCCACCTTCCTAATGGTTTCAGTAAAAGATAATGACATTCTAAGATTAAATGTAACTTCAGAGTTTTTATCCTTTCACACACACGTCCTTGCGTTATGACTCCTAACCACAGTTTGCAAGCTCTACATTCTGCTATGACCTTCTTAAAGGCACGGTGACACAGTTGATGTTACAACTGCTAGCTGGCAGCTGTAAAGATCCACATCAGTCAGTCATCATGCAGCTTTTAAAGCAATTATCTCATTTGCTGCTTCAATAAAACTCATTCCTTGACAATAGTGTCATGTTGAATGTTGTTTAAATGCAGCAGGACAAATTGGTTTTGAAATAGAAAAAATTCTCAAAGAGGAACATAACACTTGGGTTTGTGTATGTTTCTCTAAGAGGAGGATTCATTCTTGAATGCAATGCAGCTATGGGTTTCTTTAATAAAGACTTCTGAAAGCAGACGGAGATCCTCAGCCGTCAGTAACTGATACCACCCAGAACCAAAGATGGCATTTCATGGTTTGATGGGAAGAATGTAACAAAACTGCAAAAGCACAAATTACACCAAGTATTTTTTTTGTCTGCATTTTAGTACAATAATCTTAGTCTGAAAAAGTGAACTTTTCAGCATGAAACATAAGCTTGTTTTAAGTCAGTAATCCCTTAATATCCACTGGCAGATTTTTAAACTTATAGAAAAAATGTCTTGGTGTAAGTGAACAAATCTGCCAATGGAACTAGTACTTTCCATCAATATTGCGGAATTGTTTAATACATTTTTGTCTTAAGTGAACTAAGATATTTGCACTGGAAACGAGACAAAAATACTTTTGATTTTGCAGTGTGAAATGTTTTATAGGCTACATTATATCAGTATTTCTTATTCTCTTTTGATTCCATGATCTCCCTTGATGCAGACCCACCCAGCCCCCAATGCTGCCCTCTAATAAGCGCATGCATCATTTCCTGACTCCTAAACCTTTCCACCGTGCCCACAGGCGGCAGCTGCAGGGTGCTGCTCCTCAGCTAAAGGTTAACCAGGCTAATACCAGTTTCATTACCTCCGCTGCTTCATTGGATTTCATGTTACTCACCTCTGAGCATTGAGGGGGCCATCATGTCTTCCCGTCAGGCGACAGAACTGACGAAGGATTTACGCCCGGACCCGCCTGATGTAAATTCAGCTGGCATTTTTATGAGCAGTGGAGACTAAGCTGTCCTGCTGCTGGAACGCTCCAGACAAATGGATGTGTTTGGCCGGCGTCTGAAAACAAATCACGGCCGGGCAGGTGCTCCGGTGTGATTTGTTTTTAACGTACGTGTCTGTGTGTCCAGGTTACAGAAAGCGGCATTTAATCTGTTTGGGTCGAGCTGATGCGAGGACTTGACGGAGAGTACATTCTCGCCTACGCAGTCTGCACTCTTGGCACTCCAAGCAGAAATAGTTTGGACAAGCTTAGAGAAAACACTGCCCAGACATCTTTGACTCCTTGCAAATATTTCCATGTACAATCAATAGAACTCAAAACAGTCTGGCCAGACTTTCTGATGTAGCCCAGACAGAACTCTCTGAAATGTTCGTATTTTCTGCTTAAAACTTCATCGCTCTATACACTCGCATAGAACAAAAGCAAAATTGCTTTCCTTTTTTGACATTCAATTCCATTCAGAAATACTTTAGTAATCCCAAAGAAAAATTAAATGACGTTTTTAACTGATGTCATACAGTTATCTTAAGAGTTGCTATAGATGCTCATGGCTGTGGGCAGGAGAGATGTCCTGTAGCAGTCTGTGCTACAGCACATCACAAGAAACCTCTGATTCTGTTGTAAAACAGGGTACAGGGTGCTTAGGATTGTCCACAATTTTTCTTGATTTTATGAATAATCTTCTTTTCCACAGTAATCGCTGGGGGTGTCATGGGGCCTGAAACGTTTATACGCCACTTTCCACACAAAGGTTTTGATAAAATACAAAATGTTGATGTTCTTTACGCAATATCTAGTCACAAATGCTGAAACACTTGAGCTTCAAGAAGTGTCTGTGTTACAGGACGCATACAGTATGTGTGCTCATCAATCACTTATGCATGCCTATTTATTACAATAGGTCTTTTTTTTTTTTATTCTAATTTCTTTCATATAAAATAAAATTTTTGTGCCTGAGTCTAATCTTGTAAATGTCCAAAAAAGCTCCAGCTTTACTTTACAGATACTCCTCTGCAGTATTTTACAAACTCTACTGACACTTCATTTTCTTTTTCTCCGTTATAACTGTGATTATAAATTACTCATTTGAGCACTGAATAATAATTGTAAAAATCATTGAAAAACACAAGAAAAAAATCTTTGCAAAGAGATCAGGAAAAAAACCCCAAAATGTCATATTTAGTTACTGTAAGCTTAAAAAAAAACATAATTTTTCTCTCAGAGATGGAACTTTTCACAATGTAATTTGTTTTCCTTTGATTTACTTATATAGATTGTGTTATCCAGGTGCATTAGAGCAGAGCGGGTTTCATAAATGCGCTAAAGTCAGAAAATTTCAAATGCATTAAAAGTGAATATGTTACAAATCAGCAAACATAATATGGAGTGTGGCATAAATAGTTTCTGGTTGAAAACTCATCCGAGGGAACGGTTCATCATAACCTGTTGAAAATATGATTCTGCAATCTCTCTACTGGCACATAATTGAGAGAAGTATTTAGCTTCAAAAAAACACTTGATTACAGTTATTCAACTGTGTGAAATGCGTTGTTATAATTTAGTCAACTGTGGGCTTTCGTATTATTGCATGTTTTCAATACATGAGGGATAGTTTTTTTTTTTTTAAATCAGTTTGTGATTTAAATTATAGTATGGAAATAAACTGTTCAGTCATGGTGAAAATAAACCACACGTTTTAATATTCTGTAAAATTTTAGTATAGAGATGTTGGTCTGGATATGCATGCAAAACATTTGGCAGTTAAATTTGAAAGCAAACCTTGCATATGGATGAACTGTGAACGGAAATAATAATACTAATAATAATAAAAAGAAAAAAGAAAGCATATGCGAAACGTTGTTCTGGACTCAGGTGTAAATTTTGGCAACCGTAGCTTTTTATGAGCTCAACTTAAAATAATTTTTAAAACAATAACAGAATAAAGGGTTTCCTATTAAAAATGGGGCATTGTTTACAACTGATTGATTGAAGTGTGAAATTGAAGAAAACGCTTGAGTTTCATCACTGGTTTCATTTTTGGGTTTTTTTGGTTTTTTGCAATGGGTTGTAAAACTTTGAAGGTTTTTATTATGCAAATGTTTTTAATTTGATTTTGTCGAAGTCACTTTGGATCCCCTTCTATACAAAAAGAGCTATAAAAAATAAACTTGCCCTGCCTTGTGGAACAGATTGCTGACTTCACAGTTGTGCATCAGACAGTCACTGCCGCACTCCAAAAAGGTGCCTACGCCACAAAACATGACTGCTGGATCCAAACACAAATTATGCAAAGTTTGAGTGAAAATAGATAAAAAGAGAGCTAAGTACAGTCTTGAGAGGACTGTGGAACGAAACCAATTCTGTGGAGATTCACAAGGTGTGGATCAGTCAACAATTTAAGAGCCATCAAACAGATGTGTCCATGACACGGACTACTTCTGCTAAACCTGACAGTCTTTCAACGATCCAAAGTCCTCATTTCATTTCAGATGACAGTCATTTTCGCGTCATAGTTGGGAAAATTAAGGCCACAGGCTCTGGAAGAAGAACAGCGGCGAGGCACAGCATTCAAACAACTTCAGTTCCAGTGCGGCTGTCGGCATTGATTTGAGGAGCGTTTCATTAAGTCCAATCAAGTCTGAGCGAAATTTCAGAGCATTTCACTCTCCCCTGTCCACACTGGCCAAAGTACCAGATAACCTGTTCTTAATGACCATAATATTACAGAGCGTGACTGGACAGCAAACTGGCCTGACCTCCGAATCCCACAGAAAATCTGAGGGCTATTTAACAGACACCAGAGCCAACAAACCGGATGAGCTAGTGGGGCAACTTGGATTCGTACAGTATAGCCACAAGTTGTTTGCCTCCATGCTACACCACAATGACACAGTAATCAAGCAAAAGGGGCCACAACCAAGTGCAGTATGTACTGCAGTGTTTAAGGACGTGCTTTGCAGCAAGACCTCATTTTTGTGTCTGAAAATGTTTTTCTTAATCATCCACAAAAATGTATTTTCTGAGAAACTTCACTTCAAGTTCCATTAGCTATAAGACTATAAATCAGGGAATATATTTCTCTGTGTATTAAGACTTAATGAGTTCATTTATAAATTAGATTCCGAAAAAATGCCTGAGTAGATGCTATTACTACATAAAAACCAAAAATTGCACAATATTTCTACCTTACACATGGTAGATTGGTACTTTCCTATTTGTTTTCAGACGAGGTCAACATTCCAAATCACTATTCAACCTACGGCTAAAACTCCCAACCAAGATTTCAACACATCTTCCTGTAAGAAAGAAACGATTTCATGTTGGTTTTTTGAGAGAAACTGTGAAGAAGAGACTTGTGAGTCACATGTAAGAAATGAACTCACCTTGAAAGGAATGGGAAGTAATTCCCTGGATGAACCATTAGGATATTGTGAACATAAAAGGGGAGGAACATTACTGTGGTAAAAAGGAAGCTGACCCAGCACTCAACTTAGTCGTTGATTTATGTTCTGACTATTGCCGGCGCCCGCCCAATTTGTTATTGCAGATGAAAGTTCTGTTGCAATTTTGGAACCGTAATTTGGCTTCTAATATTCTTTTGAACAGTCATTTCCTAGTTTTTATTTTAAGATTTTATTTACTGCTTGGCGTGATGAAACCGGAAAATAGGTTAACAGTTTTTGCCAAACTAGGATTTATTTCCGTTGCTTCTGGGGGATTTTCTTCAGGCTATATCACCCTTTCCTGTCCCACATGACCAGTTGCGGGATTAATAGCCAAACTAAAACAAAAGACAACAGAGTTTTAATTGCTTGATTGTAGAATGTCCTACTGCAATCCAGCTGTGCTGCAGTAATGACACTAAATCCATAAAAAAGTTGAAGCGATTTCATCCTTCACTCTTTACTGTACCAGTGCCTCAATTAGCACCTTTGCTTAAAACCGGGACGTTTGCTGCTCATGTTGTAGAGTTTCTATTGAGTTATGTTGCTGTGTCCTTCAGCCTCCACAAAGCTGGGCAGCAGCAGTTCCCACTTGTATTGCTAATGACCAGCTCTCCAAAATGGCAACCTTGAATTATCCCATCAAAGAAATGAATGTTTTTCTATGAAGCAAAAACTATTTGGATCTCGGCAACGAAATTAAATCTTTTTACTTTTCAGCATGAATAGCAAGCGTGGTCAAATGGCAAACTTTGTTTAGGATAATCTTACAAAATGCTGCCTTTCAAACACAGCAAAACAATTTCAGTGTTTTCTGCTTACTAAACCTTTCACAGACATAAACTGCTGTAATTTTCCCACCTTTGCAGTTTTCTTTTAGTTTTGCTTTTGTGTTACTCTCAAAGGTCTCAGATCGTCAAATTAAAATTTGAACAGCAGAAATACCCAGAGTAAATGCAAAAAAAAAGAAAAAAGCTTTTTTCAAAGGAGGATTTAATTCCTTAAGGCAAAATGGGAACCTGAAGCAATCTAGCAATATGTAAACATACACCTTGTGACCTTAAACTTAAATGAGTTATTTAGAAAAACTATTAGCCCTAGTCTAACAGGCTCAAATAATGGATTAAAGACTAAATGAAGGATTGGAGTGGCCTCATCATAGTGTGGATTAAAATGGTATTCAGATGTTTTGAACAGGATGCTATTGAAAAATCCTCCAAAGCAGCTAAACTGAAACGGTTTCACAAACAGTGAGCAGTTCCTCCATAGGGACTTAAAAGTTTCATTGGAAGTAATTGTGAAATGCCTTGAAAGGCGGTTGTTGCAGCCGAGTACGACACAACCAGCTATTCGGCTTTAAGGGTCATTTTTCATGCTGCAAAAGTTAATAACAGCCACATCTTCTCACACAGTTGTGGGGAGACCAAACTACCCTTCATGACCCCCCAATCAGCAACAATCAGTGACACCATAAGTATAGACTTACATGCACCCTTACTTGAAAATCAAAAAAAAGAAAAAAAGAAAAAAAATTCTCAACAGCTCATTTGGCATTTTGAGTAAAACTCCCCTACTGGACAGAAATCGATGTAACCTCCGCTTCCTGGGCAGCATCTGCTCACTTCAGGTCAAGAAAAACGACCTAGACGAAGAGATGCTATTGGCATTCCAAAGCGATTATGTCTGGGCCATGCTGAAAATCATAGCAGGCATATTTAATCAATTCAGTCTGGGTCAGCAGCATGCCTACTGGGAAGAGAGGCTGCATAATCATCAGAGATGAACCCCCCGACACCCTTTTCGCTCCTCATCGGCCCCTATGATTGTTCTGTTAAACACAACCCCCAAAACACTGATCCCCCAGTTTTGTGCTCCTGGCAGAAAACCAAATAAATATGACAAATAAGCCCATTAACCGGGAGGTAGAGCAGAGATAGGGGAGGGAGCGGTCTTCACTGAACGCCCAACAGGATCCAAATGAGACTTCCGACGTCACCGCCGCAGCCCACTGATGGATAGTCGTGCTGCCACTTCTGCTGTCATTACTGTAGATTTGTATTCAAATCACTCCTTGGTGGCATGAGGGTGAGATTCATTTTATGTTGTGTTGTTTCATTTTACGGCTAACAAATATTGCCGGGGTGGCTGGCTGGTCCTTTGTAGTCCGCCACTGCATTACTGCGGCTCAGGGGCTTTTATTTGAGTCCATTTGCTCAATTCCACCCAGTCAAACAGATAAACAGCATGTAATTTAAATCAAAGAGGGAGAGCGGGGAGAACTCAAAGCAGGTGTTTCAGAAGCAAAATTTAAGATAAAGGTTGCTGTGTACCAACATGGCCTCTGTTGGTACACAAAAAGCGGGTTGTCCGAAGAAATGTGTCCAGAAGAGTGCGTGTTTGTGCATTTTTATGTGCATACACAGGCAGATTTGTGTGTGTTGTTCAGGGAAGTGATAAATCACCTTAGGCCCACTGTGGAGTCCCAGCGAATAAACCACTAAATCTATTATGGTCGTGTGAGAGTGTGCGCACACGCGCGGTTGATCCAAGATGTGTGTCAGTGTTTTAATAGGTTGACCCACAGATCACCAGAGGCTGCCAAGGTGGAGCTCCTCACCCCAGGAGACAACTTGTCACGCACCTAACGACAGGCACATAAGAGGAATGGCCGAATCAGAGAGAGGCGACTCGGCTGTCTCTCTCCTTGTTCTTGGCAGCATCTGCCCCTACCCCACTCACAAATCTTCTGCCATGCCATTTTTACTCTTCAAGAATAATTTTTCCCTGTAGTTGGAAGTGATCAATAATGTCTAATATGTGTTCAAGGCTTTCTACTCCAATGAAAAACTAATCTTGGAGTCCTTTTGCCCCACTGCCCAATGTTTACTGTAAGGCAGCAACTCAGCTGGTTTAGACTTGAAAGAGTAAGTCTTAAAAAAAAAAAAAAAAAAAAAAAAAAAAGCAGACCATTGGGACTTTTTTTTCTCTTCCTTTTCGCTATTCTTTTTTTCTTTTCTTTTCCTTTGGTGTTATCACCTGTAGCGGGCAGAGTTGCATATCTAATGTCAGATTTAAAATTGAAATGCGTGGCCTAAATAAATCTTAAGAGGGTGTTCTTGATTAGAATGTTGCTCCGCAATTATTATTCAAAGCATGTGGGAGCTTGGATGGGCGTAGACTGAATTTCATTATTGATTTTTGTCAGAAACCTGAACAAAGATAAAGGAAAAATAAGTAAATGAGTGAAGTGAGATATTTTGTTCGTTTATGCAGTCATTGAGGAAGTCAATTTGGCACCAAGAAGGAAAGCTTAGAATTGGACGCAGTTTGGTACACATGCAAACCAGAGATTATTTGAAAGATCTTGGGCAATACTGAAAGACCACTGATGTCAGATAATTTTTTTAAAGATTGAAGTTTCAGAGTTATTCAACCCCTTCACAGAAAGCATGTGTACCACTTGGAGCGCCCTTCCTATTGAGAGACTCTGACTGCTGAGGAATCTTGCCCTTCTGCTCATAAGTAAAACCCTCCAATTTATGTTATCTTAGTCAGATACAGCAGCTGCCTTTTTCAAGAGCATGTATTACTATGATATGGGACTTTTCTGACACCAGTTCTTGGAGAACTTTGAGGTAAGCTTTTCCTTTTGTAAAACATTGTTTCGAGGTCTTTCACCTTCTCTGGTTGAATCGCTGTGCCTGGGAACACGCCTAATTTAGGAATGTGTGGTTTTATTTTAAAAAATCTGCTCAGGAGATTCAATCGTTTTGAGACTGCTGCAGTCATTCAAAGAAACATTTAGCTTTGTGTTTTGACTTCTCGGTATTTTCAGATATTTCTCCCTGGTTGGGCATTGTAAGTAATAATGCTTGAAAACAAACTGGAAGAGTAGCTTAGACAAAACATTATCATCCTGAGTTGCAAAACAACACAGAGGCAGACGAAAAGAAACAATTAACCCCTACAGGGAATAAAATATTCAGTGCCGAGGCAGATTAATGCGAAAACGCAGTCAACCGGCAACTACAGACAGTAACTGAAACAATTACCAGCATCAATCAGGAGAAATGAAAAAGAATCACAGTTAGAGAAAACCAAAGGGAAACATGAATGCTACGTCTGCCAGGCCCAGAGGGGCCCATACTGCCTGTTGGGCCAAGAATGTTTTAATTTTTTAATATGAATTTAAAAAAAATTCTTCCCAATAAGGGAAGCGTGTAAATGGTGACATCCAATCTGATTTTTGCCTGTCCATCACACACTTACAGCATATTTTTAGGATCTTCACATCCAGACAACATACTTTTTTATGTTTAAATTGTTTGGTGCATTTTCATACAAAAGAGTAGCTTAGACAAATGCACGCATATAGCTCTTCAGATAATGTGTACATTTCCCTTTAAAAAAAAATCCAAAGTTCTTTTAGTGTTCTGCTAAAAATGTTCTCAGGAGTTACTATTGTGTGACATCATCGCTGCTAGTTAACACTGACAGCTGTTTGTTTTTTGGGGGGGTTTTTGCACAATGAAAGACGGAGACAAATGTAGTGACAGTTTATAGTTGGACAAACACCGTGTAGAACCACCTTCTCATTAGAACATGAAACTATTTTCACTCGCTGGTTGTGAAAGTGTGATTCTCAAGACTCCTGTACTATTCTCTCGTGAGTTTTAAAAGGGTTTCGATGCAGCTTTTTTTACCTCTTACCTCGCAGGTTTCGATGGAGCAGACTCTGCTTTCTCTCATAGGGAATCTTAACTGGACCCGCTGTGTTTCATGCAGTCATTTATTTCATGGAGCTTGTGACGTTTGGAAGATTTCTGCTCACGCTACAAAGTCACAGGTTCATCCCTGGGAATGTCTGCATACCAAAATGTGCGTCATTTAAAGGAGTTAATTCACAAATGCCACGATACAAACTTTTTTCTGTAGCCTGTGAAATGAGCAAATTAATAACATGGATGGAAAATTGCACGTCTACAGCTGCCTGGGAGGTTACAACTTCCACCCCATACATTTAGCATGTTATATTGACATGCTGTCAACCTGGAGCCGTAAAGAGTATACATAATTAGCGTTATCCAGGTTTTGTTTTCGATTTGCTTATGGATGTCGGCACCATTGTGGTAGTGGAGAACTGTTTTGTTTTAAAAGCTGAATTACAGTCTCGGAGTGATTATCTCAAACCTCCATGTAAGGTGAACATTTTCATGCTTTGCTGTCTAGTTTGGTTTTTTTCCCCTGTGATTATAAGCCTTGACATGGCATTCATACACAACCTGACAACAGCATTTGCATTTTGGCATAGGATGTTGCTTTGCTTTAAGTGATTCTGAAAGCTTTCAACAACAGAAGCAATTTCTATAAATGACACAGCCACATCTGTGAAACAGGTGATTTCTTCAGCTGGATTTCTCTCCAGCTCATTGGAACCTTAAAGTATTTTGTAAACAGGAACGCCTAGCTTTTGAGCACAATGGGAAATAGTAAATGACATTTATTGTGGCTTGATATGGCTGTGCAGTAACTGCAGCTTTTACAGGGAAACAGTTTGATACACACACTTACTTTTTATTGAAGGAGCTGCACCTAAAAGCTACAACAGTACGAACACCATGTCTGCTGTTTAAAACGTGCACTACGAGGAAACTTGGACTTGGACATCAATTAATTCCCTTCATGACGTAGCACGTTTTTTAAATTATTTGTCACCTTGCTATGCATTTGACGCTTTACCGTCCACAATTATGTCACAAGACGAGCGAAGCTGGCAAGTATTCTGCTGGCACACATCGTGTATCCTGCAGATGAGCCCGACTGTCGCAAAATCCACACAATTAAGACTCGTTTTGTGTAGCACACCCAATAATATTACTTAATCTTAAGCTGTCTGCCCTGAAAAAAGATTCAAACATCTTAGCATTCTGGATGCATTAAACTAAACAAAAAAAAAAAAAAACAATGGCTACTTTCTTAATACTTTGGGTGACAGTTTTTTTTACCACAGGCGTGGGCACTCAACAAAAGCATAAAAAATGTAATTTGCAGGTGGTCAGTTGATCCTTAGGCATTAACATAAAAAAATAATAAAAATAAAATGTGACTATTGGTATAGTCACATTTTATTATTGTGACTAAGATTAGTCACAATAATAATGCCTAATCTTGTGACTAAGATTAGGCACACTCCTAATCTTAGGACACATGCATTTTAGAATGGAGATGCATAAAAAGTGACAAACGGGATTAAAAGTAACAACAAGGCTTGATTATTTTCAAAATTTCACTCATTCTCACATTTACTCCCACATGTCACACATTTTTCAATATCCCAGCGCACATGTCAAGACAGGAAAGTGTGACTATAGGGTTAAAATAACACTAATAGAAAATGATCTTCCTTTATCCAAAATTAAGATGCTGCTGGTGAGATTTGCTGCTTGCTAAAAGACAAAAACTATTCTTTCAGTCGCCTTAAACGTTAAACATCCATCCTTCCATCCATTGTCTAGATCCCTGTGACTCGCTGTGTGAGTCACAGGAACAACTGTGAGCAATTACCACCAAATATCAACCCAACCACACTCTTCAACACAGGCTAGAATCTCAGGATCCATACTTCTTCTAATTAAGCTCTGCAAACACCATCCAATTAAATCCAACCTAATTCTTTGGGCTTCGATCATTGCAGTGTTTCCAATGTGCAGTGGCAGAAATGCAGCAGCACTGCCACGTGCACAGGCAACGTTTTTGCAGAATCTCTCAGTAGCCAGATGGCTGCAAGTCAGCCTCTTCATACAGCAGCTGGTGAAAAAGCACAAGCTAAGCAGAGCACCCCAATTTGGGAGGCACTTGTGAAGAATTTTAACAGGAGTTGCTTGCGGAGTTGTGTAGCTAATAACTGGTGTAAAATCCAAAATATCAACTCTCAAAATATCAACCCTCCGCCTACATTTTAGCCCTCATTAGGAGCCATTTTGTTTCTTGCTGAAGTTTTCCGTAAATGTTAATCTTCTTCCATTTAGCCCGTAATTGCTTTAGTGTTTACACTGCACTCACCAGTAATCACTGTGGAACTGCATGTCTCTAACCTGTCAGCAGCTTCCACACCTACAAACAAAGCGCTAATTTAAGACATTATGAATATATTAATGTGTTGACTTGAAGATGTATTCATCATTTCCTATTCCTAGCTGTGGTACCAATGGCTCAGATGAGTGTGCATGCTATGAAACAAGTGCTGTGCAGTGGAACTGTAGAGTAATGATTGCAAAAATTCACTTTTGTAAAGCTTTCAACTCCAATTTTATTCTTTCTTTCAGTATGCCAGCTAAATTGACCTGATCTGAATAAATGTAGATCATTTTCTTACCCCACTTATTTCTTATTTGTAATATTATTGTTATTGAATTTTATCTGAGCAGGAACAAGACAATGTTACTTTTATATATTTCTTTGTGTCTTAATAAACAAATGAGGACAATAACTCATGTCCAAACTACACAAAACATTAACAGTTTAGAGATTTCATCTTTAATACCAGTTAATATCACATTTCTAAATGGACCAAATGGGACATGCTTTTATTCTGAAGAACTAGTTTTTTTTTTTGTTTTTTGGGGGGGCCGGGGGGAGGGTTGTAATACCAGCTTAATAGTGAGAATACTAAGTTGTTTTCTGTTTTTGTTTTGAACTAACCCCAAGTCACCCGAAATGACACTGCAGCTGATACAAAGAAATTATGAACCACATTTTCTGCGAGTGCAGTTGCCATAATAGCCATTTGTCCCATTTAGATAGAGTGGCTTACTCAGTGTAAGTACTTACTTAATGGTAGCATGATAAAACTGACAAAACTGGAAGCTGGCATTGTCTCTTTATTGTTCTGTTGAGAAACAATTCTCACAATCCACATTTACTGCGAGTATCGTTGCCATAATAACCATTTGTATACAGTACGGTAGCTGTTATGGGTCAATAACTATTTTCTCAGACCATCTACACTTATTGCCTCATTGTCACTCATGCTTACATGAAATGGTTTGTTCACATGTGCAACTCCAGCCTGGATCACAGATCTCAGTTACCGTGCTGATTTGGTTCGACAACTACAAAAAGAATGCACACATAAAAAAACAGGACTTTAGATTTTAGGTTAGTATAAAGAAACATAATTATATGGTTGCCAAATTCTGACTTATTATTCTGATTGATTTCAAACATTGAATGTTTTTCTTACTCTCTCCCAGTCCTTCTTAATCCCACGAAGATACTTGTTTACTTTGTTCCGGTGAAGCCTTCGTTGCCTCTCTTTCCTCTCGTTCCGCCGACTGATAAATCTCATTGTTTTCTTTAGATTTTCTGTTCTTTGTCTAATCAAGCAAAGTAGACTGCTCAGCCAGACTGCCTGTGCTCTTCAATTAAGTGCAAACGCGCTTCTGCTGCTCCAACAAACATTAAAAATGTGTATTTGCTTTTGCCTGTGGACAAACCAGCTGCAGAAGCTTACGATGGTAAACAGCAAAATCTGACACTCTCGGGTTACAGTATGGAGTCCTAAATCTCTGTTTTCCTCCAATTTTCTCTATTTTGTCCATTTTGTATTAGAATTTGGTGGGCTTACCTAAAACGAACAATCGTACGTATTCAGCACAATATATAAAGACCACAGTCAGAGGAGAAAGCTTGCATACAGACTGAACAAAAGCATATTTCTCAACCGTTTGGCGATACAAAAGAGCTTACGGTGGTTTTATGTCAAGATATGAAGTGAAAAAAAAAAAACTCCACTGATCTTTTCTGGAACAATTTTAAGTATCCCGTTGTTGTAAAAACTCACTGCTGTGAAAGTGAGACAGCATCTCCTCTGCTAAATCACACCCCTATTTGCTCACTCTGATCTTTGATGCTCAAAAAAGAGGAATAAAGACTTGAGAGAGGATTTGTAAAAAAAAGACAAAAAGAAAATGAAAAGAAACAGGCAAAATGATGACTACAGAGGAGATCTGAAAGGAAGTTTAAAACAATCCCCCACTGAAGCAGAAGCAGCTTGATGAAAAGTTAAACCGGTGCTGGGGTTATGGCATCATCTCTTTAATTACGGCGCTGTGGCATGTTGATGTAAACAGAGTGGATTTGAAGGTGGAAAACACTGTATACACAAGCGACTAGCGCCTTCGGTAAAATTCAATTTCGAATGCACATGAAATAAACCTGCCAAATACAATTACAGTGACTGCAGTCAACATTGGAACAGCTATTCTTAACACCCATCCATTTGCACCGACATGAAAGTAGTAAACCCTTCTTCAATCTAGAATTAACTCTTAATCTGCATCTGTACATAAAACCTAATCTGTTTGAGCGTTAAACACAGAACAGCTTAGTGTGCAGGTCTCAGTTATTCGTGTTTCTGTCAAGTACTCGCAGCATGTAAGGTAAGCACAGCACGAATATAGCAATGATGGGCATATGTCACTGAAAAAAGATGATTTATAAGAACTGATGATGCAAGCTCTACCATATTTGAGAAACTGTATTTAGTGGCGTTTTAATATAACCAATGTTTTATGTCCTGAAGCCCTGGTGACACATAATTATAGGTACATTGATGTCTCGCGTCACAGCCTGGTTCTCATGCTCTTCCTGTTACTCTGTTACTTTTTTGAATTTACTAAGAAGTTGATCACATGTAGGGTGGTTGTCAGTCAGTTGCACTGGTGATGACTGCTGCAGCAAATAGAGACATTTGTGAAAAGGTGCAAAAAAAATAGTTGTGTTGTTGATGGTTAAAAAAAAAAAAAGAAGTCAAATATATTCTTAACGTTGCATCACATGCAGATAGCATCCAGAAAACAGGCATACAAGGGGAGAAAGTCGTAAACTATAAAGTTTTAAATAAGGCCGACAAAAACTATTAAACACAATGCAAAAAGTAGTTTTAATCTAATTTAAAAACTGTCTCTAATACGTTCAAATTTTAAAATCAGCCACGCACACAAAAATAAAAAAAATACTTTAATACTTTGGGACTTCAAGTAAACTTCCAGCTATGAATGGTATTTCATCACATTTTAAAAACTCTTGCATATTTCAACCCCTTTCTTAGTCCATCTGTACTTTTGTGAAAAGTCTTTCATTCTACTTTCTCCTCCGATCACTCCCATTCCTACTTAGTTTTGACAATCCTCTTTCAAGTCTCTCGGCTTTTCATTTGGCCTGAGCTCACGCTGCGCTCTGCCTTGTTGGTGTGATTGTAAGGCCCAGCCCCGAGGCACGACTCTGTCTGCAGAAGAGGGACTCGGCCTTGCTCCGTTTTAAAACCTCTGACACACCAAATAAGGTGCCAGAGATAAAAGAGAAAGGACCTCCGGATAATTTTGCCGGTTGCTGTTCGTCAGAATGTTTTCCTTGATGAAAGTCGCGGTGCTTTGTTATTGAAGTAGCAGCTTTTCAGACAAAGTGTGACAAAGTCCAAGAAGTAACAAAAAAAACCAAACAAAAAAAACAAACAATCGGTAGTTATGGGATAATTTCAACCTCCAACCATCGTTTTTATTTGTGAGATGTTTAAGGGGGATGCATGTACAAGCTGCTTCAAGCCACCTTCCAGAAACTCAAAAGGATAAAGATCTGGGTGACTCAGTCCAGGGCTTGTCTTTTGTTAATTCTCAGCCAGTCCTTGATTGATTTTTACTCTCTTCCAGGCTATTGTAGTGTTGAAGGGTTCAGTTCTGCCTCCATTAGTTTTTGTTCTTCAACAGATGGTGGATGTGGTAGAAATGAATGTATATTCCATGAGGGTGAGCTGTCCAGCAAGGGATCCCCACACCGCTATATTTTGTGTTATGAGTTTTGACGTTCTTTTCATTGAGTGCTTAATTGTTTTAAGCGAAACATGTCCTTTGTTCTAGTGACTAACTTTTTAAAAATTAGTTTAAACTCACATACATTCTCGCTGCTCGGCTTTACCTTCCTATTTTTCTAGGAGACAAAGGCTTCCTTAGAAACCTCCTTAAATCCCTCATTGGATTCATAAAATCCAACAATCTTTTCTGACGTCCTCAGACAGCCCTCTACAATTCACCACAGTAGTAACTTTCACTTCAACAGTCAGGAGCACATCAGACTAACGTCTCTTATCCTGTTCACCTAATTTCTGTATTTGTAAGTGATTAAATGTTGAAGTGCTCTGATATATCACTCACAAGAAATCGCAAGTCTTAAAATTACATTTTGATTAAAGTTTTCAAATTTTAAATATGATAAGGTTATAAAGTTTTAATTTAGGCATTTCATTTGGTTTCCTAAGCTTTATTTTATACATGACTGCATAACTTTGCCTTCCGTGGTTCACAGCAAAAGCTGAACGTGTGCGGATGATTATATGAGGCTCGGTAACAGTAATATGGAATTTGACGCCGATGTCAATAAATAAAAGAATGTTCATATGAGAACTGAACTGTCATCCATATCACTTCTCACAGACGGTACATGAACTGTACACAGAGGTCATATACACTTTAACAATGTTCTGCTCCAAACGTGGGAGTATGGCGAACGCCCAGCTACTGACATTAAACCACTCTGTAAGTGTGCTTCTGCTCTCTATCAGTATCACAGGCGAGGTTAGTGGTGAGTTGGGTTACTTCTTAAGCAGAGGAGCATTTTGATATGAAGGATTAAATATCAAGGCCATTGTTAATGCAGTCTGTATGTAGATATTCTGCAGTATGAGGGTCTACCAGAATATTACATGTATGTATTGTTTCAAGATAAACCAGGAACACAATTCGATCACAGCAAAAACTGAGCTGTGACATTCAGCTAATATTTTTCTTTAACCGTTCAACAGTTGAATTTGCAGTGATCACCACCTCGAAAAACATGTTTGTTTGGTTTTTAAACTGAGCTAATTCAGAGTTCAGAACCATTTAGTGTCCTGTCTGCAGTATGATAATTCATACCTCGGGGCCTAGTCACAGTGCATTAGTTATTAAAGCTATTTTTCCCATCTTTTTCAGAAGTGGCTTTCGTAGCATAGCAAACAGAAAGTTGGGTTCAGACTCAGCTTTGATCTCACAAGTTTAGATAAAACAATGTGTAACATTGTCTTCACAATATTATTGAAAAACGCATTATGCACAATTATGCAGTTTTGAAAGAAATAAAGTGGAGACAAAGTGAAGAAAACGGATGGAACGTGGACAGTGCCAGTGGTAAAAGATGTGCATTTTATTGTATTTTAGAGGTTATGTGCGGGTACAGTAGGTCGTGGTACCTGTTAAACTTTACATGGCATGGTCAAGGTGAAGGTTCTTTCAGCAAGAGCATTTCTGGGGGCAACAGTGTATTAAAGCAATTTGGACAAACCTCTGGAGAAATAAATAGTATTTTTCCAAAGTGAAGACACTATCAACATGGCTTGCTACAAGTAAAGTAACTGGTAACATTAATTTTCCTATTTTTGGTTTTATCTACAAAATGTGTTGTGCTATTTTCTTTTGAAGGTTTGTTTGTCTTTCAACCAATGTTGCGAAGTAAATTTCCAGTCATCACACTCAAAGGACCTCAACTATCTCGCAATTACTTCATTTTCACGGAAAACAGAAAATGACATCTTGATTCAGTCGAGCAACAGTGTCGCAGTGAGCGGTGAGATCCAATATATTTCTATTCTGAGACAGCGCACAATTCTCCTCAAAGCCTTTCTTCCTAAGTTAATTACTTTTGCCGCTTTTGAATTTGCATCATTTTAAAAAGACGTGTCCACAGAGACCAGTGTAAGAAACAAAGACCAGACTGATTCTCCCTGCTCTCTATCGATCCATGCCATTTGCACCTTCGTTCTGTGTGGGTGTGTTGCCATTTCTGGACTTTGAAAACAAACGGGCGTTGGCTAAAGGTTCATCTCGTACGTCAATAATTAATGCTGTCATCCATTTTTGCCAACAGGCTTTCAAGAATATTGTTTGCGTCTTTTTGCAAAGTTGAACTAGTTCAACCTAAAATGAGCTAGTGGAGCTTTTCCAAATTGCTTTGTGACAGACGTACAACATATAGGCACTCGCCACTTGTAGAGTCACATGAATAACATAAAACCCCTTCTTATTAAATTTAAACCATTTTTGAAGCTTCTACTCTAATTTCCATACATACAGAGCCACAAGCTAACATAAATGATTCTGTAATGTATCAAGTCCATTTCAGTTTACAATGATGTATAATACGGTGCAAGTATTTTAAGACTTGGATGCAGTTAATCCAAACAGTTGTTGACTCTCGCCAGAAGGTTAAGGTTGTGCATGCAGAGTGTTAATACAAACTATAGAGGGATTCTGTCTCCATTAATCAAATTTTGGTCCACCTGAGAAAGTTCTTACAAGTCTGTTACTGGTCAAAAATATCTAATATAGAAGGGGAAGAAAACAGATATTCATGCAGAGGTCAAACTACACAGAGTGACACCTGTTGGGATTTAAACCCAATCAAAGTTGCTGAGGGAAGAAGAGAAACCCTGTCAATGTTGCGAAGAAAAAGTTTTGTTTCTATCAGGTGTCACTCAGGGTCGTCATGCAGAGAACCCTGACAACACGCCTACCACTGCTTGAATAAGAAAACGCGTCAACATTTGTTATTTCTTCGGAGGCTCCACCTTGGTAAGCCCCTTCAGCGAAACATCGCCTGTCCACAAATGCCCTTTGTCTATAGCCTGTCTGAGTTATTGTGGAGCCTTTTCTGTCTCTCAGTCTTTCTGGAGTTGAAACAGCCGGGAGCTGATTTGCTGCAGGAGATGAGGTATGACCCCGTTCTCCAGCTAGAGTTTGAGAGGCTGTGATATTTCAATACCTGCAGTTTCATATCAGTTTCACTACTCTTGTCGGGATACTTAACTTTTTTGACAGTGTATTCTGGCCTAGACATAGATTTTATAGCTAGATTTTTTTGGGGGGGGGTTAATGGATGCAAGTGCTAAACCTTTCATTTCAACCTGCGGCCTATTTTTTATTCTTTTTTTTTTTTTCTGTAGTAATAAATATTAGCTTGCTAAAAAGAGAAGAGACCTGGGTAAAATGTGTTATTTTCTAAAGTACTTAGAGATTTTCTGATATTTCTGCTATTTTTTCAGGGTGACGTAGCTTTTGAAACACTTGTGTTAGAGATCGCTTTTCCAAGATGATTTATATTGTATAGAATGCTACAATATTCCATACGGTCTGTTGTTTTTCTTTGTCCTGAGCAGTTACTCAGATTAAACTTTTGGATTTATTTCTTCTTTCATGTCAAAAACCACTTCCTCTTGAAACCTGTTCCGTGTAACAGACAGAGATTTAGCATCGTACGTCTGCGCCCTGCTTCTTTATTTCTGCCGTCTTGTTTCCCACTGTTCCACTACTCCTTTCATCTACCACTTGTTCCAGGAGTGGTGGCTGCTCTCAGCAGGGCGTCCATTTTGTTAAATGCCTGCAGGAGTTTGTGGAGTGGCAGTTCCGCTAGCAGAGACTCGGAATGGGATGTGGGAACGGGAAAGAGGCAATGGTAGGAAGAGGGAAGAATTTATGGATATGACATCAAGAGGGAGAAAACGCAAAGGGACAGTGCAAAGAAGGAGGACGAAGACCGGGACGTCATATTAGTCAAATAAATAATAATAATTAAAGAGCTTTTTTTAACTGATGTCAACTTGTGCTAAATGCGTCAAAGTCTGCAAATAATTTAGCAAATTTCTTTATACCAAATTATTTGTCCTATTTAAAACATAAAATATTTGTGAATGCTTTTTTCCCTGTCCTATTTTTAAAAGACTGAAGTCTACAGCTTTTGATCACATCTTTCTTTTTTTTTTTTCTGTAAGACAGCCAGTAGACAACTAAAAACTGTCTACTTATTGCCCTTATTTGTTATTCATGCATATAGCCCTGCTTCTCTTGCCTCATTCATATCATACTTCAAATAATTTTTGCAATCAGGCCTCCAGGGAAGGGGGCGGTGGGGGCACAGCAGACACGGTAGGAAATATAGCCCTGCATTTCAGCTGTTTAGTAATTATTTCTTGGGCCAAAGCGAGAAAGCCCAGAGGCTGATGAAAGGCCAGTGGATCTTGGGAATCCTCTGAGAGCATGAGCGCTCAGTGAGAAGAGCTCCATTAATGCGAACACCAGGGGAAATCTTGCTCTTGGTGCCCGAGTGTGATCACCAAGAGCTCTTAATGTTGCTTTTTTAGTTTTGATCATTGCCCAGAACCTTTAAAATAAACCTTTAAGTAAGTATAAGTAGATCTTGTTACTCATATTGCGGAATATTGTAGAAAACGGTAGAAAAGCATCATTCCTATGGAACTAGTATATTTGTTGCAGTTGCGTTGGCAAAGACGAGACGGGAAGCTCTGCATGCCCTGACCCACAGCATGCTATAGTGTCAGTATTGTATAGCATAAAGCAGTGGCTCTGCTGTGATCTCATTACATGCAGCAGAAGCATTAGCAACACAGAAGGTCTCAATTTTACCATAAAGCCCAGCGACGCTTCATGATGTCCAAAAACTACATACAATTTCTGTAGTTGGTTTGAACCGCACCGGAGTTTGTTTGGAAGCAGACCAAAACCACCTCAAAAAGTTGGTTTTGATTCAGTTGTTTGTTTCGCTTGACTGTATTCACACCTGCGCAAAAGGTCTGGACCAACAGGGGAAACAAACTCTGGTCTGTTTAAAGCGGACTAAATGTGTCAGGTGTGAAAACACCATTAAAACCACGTTTGTGGTCTGTAGAACTAAAGGAACTATGGAGAACTATGCCATAAATAATGTACAATGTTAGTAATAAATTAACAAGAATATCTATGTAGAACAGATGCTCCCTAACTTTAGTCAGAAACCTTTCATTTCAACCTGTGGCCTATGTTTTTTTTTTTCTGTAGTAATAAGTAATAATACTTCATTAACAAGATTCACTGATTCAACTTACCTTTTTGTTATCTATAGTTTCACACAATACTATGCTTGTATTGTGTTTTTGACTAAACAAAAATCTGATAGAAACAAAAGAAAATGAGTGTCAACTGAAAAGGCATGCATGTTTTAGACTTTTTTTGTTGTACATATATTTTTCTACCTAACGATCTTGTCTGCTAATCTGCATTTGTCGAAAGTCTGGTCAGAGTATTGGGGGGGGGGGAAGTAAGTATCTTTTCAGCTGGACAAGAAAAGCCTTAAGCTCATGAGGTTATTTTTTCACATTTTTTTTTCGGTGAGCATTTTCGTATCGCTATTTAACGGTCCGCTTGCCGGGACCATCTGTTAGAACCCACTATTATCAAGACATCCATCACAATCGGCTCGAGAGAAAGGTGCCATGAGACAAGATTGATAGATTCAGCTGAATGATACAGCTCTTTAATCCTTCTCTAATGAAGCCATTTCGCATCGCTCATATTTCACCAGTTTGTTTGGTTTTTCTGATTTTATTTTATTTATTTATTTTTTCAGTTTTCATATCCATATTTTATCCTTGACCATGTCTTCCGGAGCTATTATAAGCAGCTCAAAGATTGAGTTGTTTTGTCACAAGGTTCTCTGCACCGCTAAGACATCAGCTGCATGCCAGGACATGCTTCCTGTCTGATTACCAGTTTTCAGACAGATCAACTTCACATCTGTTTAATTCATATTTGATTAGACTCTGCATGGCTGAATTGTAGCAACATTCTAATGGCTTAATCATGAGTTCTTTTGGGACATAAGCAGAGACAATCTTGCAATGCTTACTTTTTTTGTGACCAGAATCTAGAGTGATCTAAGCAGAATGTGGGGTTTTGAGAAATTAATTTTGGATTAAAACATTTGTAAAGACAGAATGGAAATAGTAACTACAGTTTGGCAACCTGGAGACAATAGCTTCTTCCTGCGTCTCCTTGAGCTTCTGCCAAAATCTGTCTGGAGCGAACAGCCTCTCTCACACCGTCGGCACGTGTCAGCAATGCATTTAAATCAGCTTGTTGAGAAACAACAGTTTGATTTTCCAACTGTGATATGATTTGCTTAGGGCCAGAGTTCAAATTTGAATACTTCTGATGTGGCCAGAGTTACTGTTTTCAGTTCAAAACTAAAACTATGTCAAAATAGCTAATGGCCATAAAATGCTTAAGCTAAAGCTTAACATTCATAAACTACTGAAAGAAACTGCAGAACCACAATCCAAAGCACACCAAAAAGTCTGCGTTTGAATAGGTAAAAAAAATAAAATAAAATAAATATAT
>CAEGAD010039254.1:0-20467 GCA_903067055.1 Poeciliopsis paucimaculata | reverse complement strand
AATATTTTCAACCTTTTAAAATTAAAAAAATATTTTAAAAACGTTTTCGTTTAAAAACCAAATTATTAAAACAAAAAAAAAAAAAAAAAAAAAAAAAAAAAAATTGGATTACATTAAATTACAAACAAATGAAAAAAAAAAAACTGGACAGAAGAAAAGAGACTAAAAACCCATCAGTCCATGAACAGTTAGGGAGAATTTGCTGCTGTTAAACACAAAGACATCGTCAGTGAGTGACTGTGAACTGGCTAGCAGCTAACCATATACACAATCGTCGACTAAACACCAATATAATGGATATCACCAAGATCTAAAATCTCCATGTTCTAGATAAAGATTCATATTAAATATATTCAACATGTGTTAACCTCAGTTTGGAACATTACTTCCATTGGAAACATAAAATAAAACCCATTTCATACATTTGCTTTAATCTGATGAAAGAGCACATGCTTCTGTTGTGCAAAATAGACTCATTAATGCTGAAGGAAAGGTAAGAAGAGAGAAGTAAGACAAGGAGGGAGCATTTTCAAACGTCTCAGAGATCCTTCACAACACTGATAGCAAAGTGATGAGATCGGGATGTTGCAGGAGAGGGAAAAAAATTCATGTAATGCTTTAATAAATTACCAGTTTGATTGGTCAGTAATACTCATGGACTGCTAGAACCCAGTCTCCAAAGACGATGGACCGCCAACACTGGTTGGTTGTATACTTGTTTCTATTTGGCTAAAAACAGGATTATTTCTGCACAGCTTTGTTATTTCTGTCCTGCGACCTTTAAGGGCACATATAGAGGAGGGCAGTTAAAAAGGACACAGATGTGTTCAGAGGGAGTGAGTACTAGTTTGAGTTTTCTGATCAGGCACGGTTTACGCTTCCTGTGCTGCACTGAGGTGCTTTCAGATAAACACATAAGGTTTTACACCCAGCGTCACATTGAGGCTCTGATGAGCTTAGTAGTTAAAACTCTCAGCCAGTCTACATGAGAAAACAAGGCCACACACACAAACTTGGCCGCTGTGTTGCAACGAGAAGAAGCCGGAGCGAAGCTTCGGCCAGAAGCCGACTCCGCTGACCAGCTGAAGATGGCGATTAGAGGTGTGAGTGTATGGCAGAAGGTTGAGGAAAGAAGCAAAGAGAAAGAAAAAAAACACATGCAAATCCAGTTCCTTCTTCTAATTTTCAGTTAAAAACAACAAATCAAGTATAGCATAGGAATCAACTCTATTGTTAATCAACTTCCAGCTCCCCAATTCGGTCTTGGATCAGCCTGAGCCTGCTGACATCCTATTTAACCTGAAAATGTGTGAATAAAGGGGATGAGTGGTGATACGGAGGTGTGTGTGTGTGTGGGTGTGTGTGTGGGTGTGAGCGCGTTCATGTGTGTGTGTGTGGGGTGTTGGGGGGTTAGTGGGTGCATCCGGGTGGCAGACAGGCTCCAGGACAGAGGACAAGCTCATCGGGTCCAGGACATTGACGGCGTGAACGGACTAGCAGAACGGAGGGCTGGCAGCGCAGGTGTGTATTTACAGAATGACGCAGCAGTTACTCTCCCCAGTCTTCTCTCTATTCCTTTGACCTAAACACAAACACACATAAAGCACCATCACACGGACAAACAATGACTCAGCAAAGTGTCTAATAAAAGGAATTGAGATTGCAGTTTAACCAACATAGGTTTTAGTTAACTCTTCATGGTCTACTCAGGATGGCTTAATTTATCCAGGTAAGAAATGAGGCCAAATTAAATGTATGCATTACCTTTATCTTTGATTAATACACAACAATGTAATTTTGGATACTTTAAATTAGATTTAAATTTCTTTAGAACCTGGCACATTAAAACCTGAGAGACAACAAACAATCATCTTAAATTAAATCATTAAGTTCTACATGTCCCTACATTTTTTAATAAAGGAATATTTATAAACAAAAGTGATGTTTTTCTATCAAAAATCTACTTGATTCCAACTAAAACCTGTATTTTAACTGATTTTTTAAAATGAGCTCAGTCATGAGTTATTGGAACCAATGTACAATAATCTACAGGAAACCTGCCATCTTAAGTGATTTATATCAGATCTATAATCTGCACAATAAGCTGTTGTCTTGGGAGCAAAACCTATAGCTGCCAATTATTGTACTACTGGCTGTTCCTGAAATAGAAACCATGTGTAGAAATAAATAGCGGAATATTTAAAAGTTCTTCAGCTTTTGGAAAAGCCCTCTGAATGGGAACAAGGAAGATGGAGAACACGTTACCTTGGGAATTTGGCTCAGGCAAAGTCTCTCTGGCAACTAAATGCATCACCGTGGTCCTCCCCAGGGGCAGCTTGAGGGCTGGCAAGAGGAAAGAAGAAGGATGTAAAGGTCATTCTCAGCCAGTGCAATGTCATCCAACGTCAGTATCATTTCACTCCTCAATAGTCTGCCAGGGCTGAGAACAAATTGAAATGGACTTGAAAGGGTTGTGCTGCATTGTAGAGAAAATTATGCCGTTTCAGGCAGGCAGGCCTGTGGCTGAATGATAAAGTCTTTCTGACTGAAAGTTACAGAAATGGATGCAATATTATAAAGACATATAACTAATAGCGCCACCTATTGACTAATTCAGCTTCACTTTAGTTCTTTAACTGCTCAGTTTCTTTAAAAAAGATTTACACTATTAATAAAAGATACTAAGAACCTACAGAATTAAAAGTCACATTCAATTAATATGAGCTTTAAACTAATATTTAAACATTTAGCATTCTTTAAAATTCCTCCCAAACTTAACCAATCATTAGGAAATATTTATACATTTTCTCATTTAGTTATACAATAGGCATCGAATGTCAAATCAGATTGAGACTTATTTCTGGAAAATTTCTCATTTTAAATTACTGAGGACATTTTTTTTTAACAATTTATTGTATTTTAATTGGAACCTGAACACTTTCGACCTTTTTATAACAGACACCAATAGTTTTAAGCATTAAGCACATCTGGGAATTAGTCTGAAAGGTCCATTCACTGCTAAATCAGCAATTCTCACAACCATTGCAGCATGAACCCTAAAGAACAATCAAGTAAAAGTACAAGATGAGGGATGGACACACACAAAAATGTCTAAGACAGTGAACCTGTAACTTGGGTTTCAGTTAAATCCATTGTCAATAAATGTAAGAGACATGGCAGATGTGTGAATCTGCCAAGAGAGGACAGAGGACACCTATAACAACGTTGTAGGAGTTACGAGCTTCATCAGGGAGAGACTGAGCGTACTAAAACCGTTTTCTTAGGATTTTCCACCAGTTGAAGCTTTTTGGGAGAATGGCAATTAGAAAGCCACTGTTCATTACATTACGGCTCAACTAGAGTTTCATGTGGGAGACTGCATGGTCAAGTGGAAGAAAATTCTTTAGTCTGATGAGACCAAAGTGGAGCTTTTTGGGTATCACGGAGGACAATTTGTTTCCATCTACTTCAGAGGACATTTATTTTACAGCAAAACAACAAGCCAAAGCATCCAGCCAAAGCTACACAGAAACGGTTTGAAGACTTTATAGTGGTATTTTTATTGGGGTAGATGTTCTGGAGACTGCGTGCTATGATTGCAACCAAAGGTGCATCTTGTAAATACTGACTTAAAGGGGGTGAATATTTATAAAGTCACTTGTTTTATGTGTTTAACCCTCCTGTTATGTTGCGGGTCAAATTGACCCGTTTTAAAGTTTAAACATTTTTTTAAATAGTTGGAAGTATTTCTTTTGCATGAAACTTTTTCTATTTGGCTATTTGCAGAGATGCACTCTGCAAATAAATTGAAAATTAAATCATTTTACACATTTGTAACCCCGCCCCCCGCATCTACTTTTTACATAAATACTGTTCGGGTCAATTTGACCCGGCAGTCAAGTTGAAGTGCAAAAAAAAGATGAAAAAATATCCAATTCTGTATGTTTCCTTGCAGCAATGGACCATATTTCACCACACAAACACAAGACACCACACACATACATGCACACGCAGACACACACAAACCCACTTTCTCACTATTCTCTTTACTTCAGTAGGAAGCTGCGAGAAAGCAGGTGTTCATACAACTTTTGACGGGAACCTTTCCTGTTCCTGTGGGCAAACTCCACCCACACTGAGTGGACACTCAGCAGAAGTGGAGGAGAAACATAAATACTCTCTGCATGACTCATTTGTCTTGAGTTTAATCAGCGGGTCAATGTGACCCTGAACAGTATGTGTGTCTCAAGTTCAATTATAATGATCACCCATTAATTTTTTTTTTTTTAAATTCACAAAAGGTCAATTTCAAGGACATTATTGTTTTTTGTGTCGAGGTTTTTTCAGTAAATTCCATTTTTTATGTCCAAATGATATAAATGTAAATGAGTGAATTGTCGTCATTGATACTTAATTTCTCAGAAATAAAAAAAACATTGTACAAATATTGATTGTACAAATATTGAAATGGTTAGTATTGGAGTTAATAATAAAATACAAAAATGTTTTGGAGGAATTGTTTGGTTTCTGACACTATTGCATGTTTAAATACTACCCAGGTCAAATTGACCCACAACATTATTGCTGTACCTGAGAAACGAACACAACAGGAGGGTTAACTGTCATTATTTTGTTCATTAAACATTATTTTGTAATTATTGGGACCAAAAAAGACCGATTTTTTTGGATGATGACTGATTTGTAAATGCAATAAGAGTAAAAGCCTTACCAATATGGCTCTGTACAAACGGACTACTATTGTTTTTTTTTTTTTTTATTTATGGCCAGAAAAAGGCCCATAACCCAATAAAAAAGGATGTTGGGTATAGTATCGAGTCCCTGACTACAACAGTTGAGAATAAAAATCTTATTTTTGTTAGATATAAAAAAAAAGAACCTTGACTGAAGCCATCCCCTACAAAAATGCCAACTAAATCTATGTTTACATTTTAGAACCCCTAAATGAATTTGCTTGGAAGCCAGAGGATTTTCTATTGTCTTCTTAACATCTCACACCAGCAATAAA
Source organism: Poeciliopsis paucimaculata (assembly GCA_903067055.1). Lineage (NCBI taxonomy): Eukaryota > Metazoa > Chordata > Actinopteri > Cyprinodontiformes > Poeciliidae > Poeciliopsis > Poeciliopsis paucimaculata. The sequence goes on along the minus strand of CAEGAD010039254.1, from coordinate 15,441 downwards.
ACCAATGCGACTTGTGGGGAGAGTGTGAAAGTATTACTGGAGAGGTTTACTGGATTCAATTTTTTAAAACGAACAAAGGATGGTTAAAAATAAGAAGCCTTAAGCTGAAGAAAAGCAAGGTGTGGCTGCTGCAGAAACGAGCATCCTATCTTTTTTCTTTTTTTTTTTTTCCATTTTGAAGCCACCGTTTCCTCCCACCACCCTGTGTCTTCTTTGTCCTTCCCAAGGTCTCCTCCAATGCCAGTCTACAGTGTTTTTTCTGATTTTTCTTGTTCCCTGAGCTCCCCCTGCCCCTCCCTCCATCAAAGCAGGCTTGTCCAGAGCACTGAGGTACCTCTGTTCTGTGGCTCAGGAAAAAGATGAGAACAGCAAAGAAAGAAGTTTCCAGCAGCAAACTGCTGTGATTTCTGTGAGCGCTCAGACGTTTTTCCCTGGGCGGCAGCAGCTCCAGTGTTTTCTCACCTCCTAGTGTTACGTTGCCGTGTAGAAAACGTCCCTGGTAGATCAGCCTCAGGATGTTTGGACTGCTGACTTGCTCCTCTTCCCAGTCTGACAGAAACAGAAGGAAACAGATGGGGAAAAAAACATTATGGAGACAGATGAAAGGAAATATTTGCCTGCGTGCTATATTTCTTCTCTAAATTTTTCAAAACTAAATGAAAAAGTAAATGAATTTCATATCAGCTAAGATGTACAGATTCAGAAAACAAACCATGCAGTCAAAGGAAATCCAAAGTAAATTGAAACCTAGTTTACATTGTTGTTCAGTTGTGAAACTGTCCCAGAGAAAATATAATTTTACACACAAAAGTAAAATATTTGTCTTTGTGAGAGGTGCTGCAGGATTGTAGAAAGAAATGCAGGACATAAGAGCCAAAGGTGTGGATTTGAAAAAAAAAAAAAAAAAAACTGCAAGAGAGAAAAACAGTGGAGGGAGTTTCACAGCAGCAGAGTCTGGTCACCAGATGTTTGTCTCTCGCTGGGTCGAGAGTGTTGTTGCTAACCGACTAATCTTATAATTCTTCCCAAATCTGTTTGGGAAGAATTCTGTTCTTCCCAAACAGAATTCTTCTGTTTGGGAAGAATTCCCAAACAGAGTCTGTTTGGGAATTCTTCCCAAACAGACTCTGGTTCTGTTTGGGAAGAACCAGAGTCTTCCCAAACAGAAGACTCTGGTTGTTGAGGAGAACTCAACATCATTTGGGAAATTTGAGGGATTTTTTTTCCTTTTTTTGTATTTTGTCGTTCTAGAAAAGCAGGACGCTCCCAGCACCGTGGGAAAATGCCACATTTGGTTAAGTTCAGGATCAGGAGTATCAAATGCTTCTATCTCTGGCGCAGCAGCAGCATTTAAGAGGGTGGATGTTATTACTGAGATCCCACATTCCTGGCTGCATTGATAATCAAGGGAAAAGGAGTTCACTTCTGTTACTTAACACCAAAGATCTACATAGATTCTCACTTACCTGGAGAGACGGACATTTAAAAATAGTTTTTGCTTATACAACAGTGTACCTAATTGATAAAAATTACACTGCATCAGCAAGTTGCAGGCTTTATGAAAACATCAGATGCATAAAACCTAATTTCCGCAATAAAAACTTAGTTTTACGGCCTTCAAAAATAGATCTGAGATATAAATGTGAGAACAGGAACTAAACATCAAACACTTCAATAATTCTTGACCTCTGCCTATTTGCAGAAAATATCTTATTTGAGGAATTCTTTTGTAGAGCATTATGTAAAATATTCAAAAGACAATGCGGCTTGTAAAGTTGAAATACCCAGGTAGAATGCTACTTGTCACGTTATTAGCCAATCCAGGAGATTGTCTGTAATCCTAAGAGCAGAGATGAGGAAAACCTAATATTAGCTTCTGGAATAGCAATAACAGAGTTTCCACGTTTCCTTTAATGTGTACTAACATGTATTTGGTGTTTAAACTATTAAAATAAAAATAAGAAATACAGTTTTTGTCACAAACAAGCTTCAGCTGTTTAAATGATTTCTAATGTTAGCAGAGGAACTCATGAAGTGTGTTGAACTGTGAAAACATCAAAACATACTAAGACTAATGTAACCGTCTTGTCTGAAACAGGGTAAAAGCAGGTGATTTCATCACAGCTAAGCCTGCTGCTTCACATACACTGCAGTTCAGTTTATTTTTTTATATTTTGGTTTGTTTGAACTGGGACCTTTAATTAAAAAAATTAGCAGTTCCTGCTTCAACACATCTGATTTAAATCATGAGTCGTTAACAGGCCTTTACAGAACTTGCTGCCATGATTAAGAGGTAATTCCCATGTTTAAATCTGGTATGTTGCAGCAGAGAAGCATCTAAAACATGCAGGACAAAGACCCCTAAGGGCTGGAATTAAACACCACTCGGTTAAGATTTACTTAAAAGAAATGGAAATTATAATTATAGTTATAGTTTCTTCAAGTGATAAAATCAAAGCTGTGAAAAATTTCCCTGTTCTATATTTGACTTTGAGGAGCTGAACTATAGTTTACTGTTTATTAAAAGGCCCTAGTGTGGTATTTTAAGTAATTTTAAAGTCCAGTTGTAATAACTAAGTATTTTTAAGTAATTTTATTATTAAATGTATCAGTCAAGCAAAAAGTAACCAGATAAACCAATCAAACATTGTTTGCAACAACAGATATTATGGCAAGAAACCAATTTTACATCAGATTTTTTGCTAGTTTGTCCCTCACTGCCTGTTATAAAGTTGGTTCTTCTTTCTTTACTTGTTTCCATATGAAGATAAAGGAAAACATAAATTTACAGGCATCAAAATGCTACTTTTGCATCATTGATGTGATAGTCACATAAGGCTGCTGAAACATTTTTAGAAGAGAGCAAACCAAAAGATAACAGAAATATCACATCTAAAAAAAAAACACAACTAAATAAATAAAATAAAATAAAATCAGTGGTTAATAAATGGCTTCTGTAAGTCTTTAAAACCTGACAGAGCACAAGAGGGATGCTTCATTTTGAAGTGGATCACTGGATTTTTGGACAACAGTTCTTTGAGGATCGCCTTGCTGTTGCCAAGAAATTGTTATTACCATCGGCTTGTATCCTCTTTGGCATTTTTAATTAGTTTTAACTAAAAAAAATAAGCACAATAACAAAACTGTTCATAATGAGGTCAAAGTCGCTTTTTATTATGAACTCTTTGATAAATTATCTTAATAAATTGTCCCAGTAAAAATTCATAGTTAGAATTGAAGCAAGTGAAAAAAGTGTTTGACTGAATATTGACAGGGAAATAATAATATATAAAATAAAATATTCTTTTTTAGAGCATTTATAGATGGTACAGTTTGCTGCTTCAGCTATACTCTAAAGCCAAACCCAACAATAGCAGAGTGAAATATATTATGTGGCAAATGCATAAGTACAAAAATGTAATTATGGTAATAAATAAAGGGAAAAGAAGGGGCTACTCACCCATCGGCCAATTGTCATAAACATGTTTTGCAATGTCTGCAGCCGAGTCGTTAGGAGAGAAGACGAACTCTTTTGTCTTTCCACTGACCAGAATAAGCCGCAGATTTATCTGTAACACAGAAGACACACAATGTTTTAGAAATGAGTGTAGGGTTCAATAATGCAAATGTTAAAAATGAGCACCGCAGTGGAAAACAAATATCTCATACTTAATTTTGAATCGGCAGGCATACAGGTTCAAGCAAAGTAATTTAATAGGAAACAGGAGGAGGATATGGAAACCCTGTGGAGCATCCTTCCGCTGAATCAACTCCAATCTGTCTCCCAAACTTCCTCCTCCCTACTGTAACTATATATATATTTTTTATACTTTTGGTTCTCAGCTTTGTCTTTTACTGGCAGCTCAACAGGTTCCCACATAAAGCAGGAATAAGAGGCCCTGTAATAACATGTCTGTTAGAAGATTAACATTAAAAAGTGCAGTAAAAAGTTTGCATCATCTTGAGGTATTAAAGTTGCATTTATTTTGTCCTTTTAATGATTTCTTATCATTGGCAATCCAACTTCAGTGACTCCTATTACATACTTTTAAGCAAAAAACTGAATCCACAAAGTGTCAAACTCACATGCAGGCTCAGATATCCCAGGTTGTATCAAGGCATCAACAAGCTACTGATATAATTATGGAAGTTTATTCAACCTCATTTCTTGCCATAATTGGAAGAGTTCATTTAAAACAAGTTCTTAAAAGCCTAAATGTGAAATAACATCAATGCAAACTTTTGCTGTGATTGTAGCTAGAGTGTAACAGCAGAAACTGTCAAGGCTATTGCAAATATCTGCTTTAATTTTCAGGGCTACTAATACTGCATTCCTTTTATAAAGAAAGGTTAGAGTTTCAAGTCAAATTTTGAGGAGCAACACAGGGTGTTTCATAGTAACCCATTGTGCAGTAGTCAATACAATTTAGCTTTCTTAACAGAATTTTAAAATTATTTAGTCTGAGTAACTTCACCATAAATACACATAGGCTAGTAAATATGCTAAGGTGTCCCTAAATGCTTCATGTTTTCACATTTTTTTATCAAAAAGGCAGGCGTTAACTAGGATTTTTTATATTTTGCATCATTTATGTGCAGCATTTAAGGCAGTATACAGCCGTAACAGGAGTATTATTCACTGCTGTGTGTGCGTGTTTGCCTTTTGCTTATTTCTATATGTGCGTCTGGCCTGCGGTGCACACATGGAGAAAGCACGTGTGTCATTGTCAGCAGTGTGTTTCCATGTGCTGCGGCCTGGACGCCACACACCCCTGCCCGGTTCACGCACGCACACGTGTGCATACAGAAATCATATACAACTTCTCCCGCACGGTGATGTAACAGGGCTAACACCAACGGATTGAAACCGAGATCTCGGTAAACACGTTGCCAAATCAGCTTATAAATTGAAGCTTGGACGAGGCAAACAGAGACGCAAACAAACCCACGCACACAAAACAGATTAAAACACAGCCTCTTACTCTCTATACACACTCTGCAGTGGACAATCAACATATAGAGCCGCCACTGATTATCGTTTTTTTGTCACTATCAAGCATGAGCTTATCTTATAATGAGAATACTTTGCGATAATTCAGCAAAATCTGATTGGCTTATTATGAGAGAAAAGTGGAAGTTTGGGTTCAGACAGAAAATGAACAGTAGAGTCCATTTAAGTTTGAAGCAAACAACTTTTTGATGTATTTCAGTATAAACCTCATGCTGTACAACAGGCAAATACAGGCATTTAAGTAAACAGAGTTGCTCAAGAGCAACATATGTAATGTACAGCCATCTTTAATTCTCTCATTGGATTATCAGAAATAGCTAAAAGAAATTAAAAAACAAAAAGATGCAGTAACAATAAAAATACACTGCTGTTCCCTGCTGTGTGTAATAAAACAAAAGGAAAGAAAAATCAACCAGAAAGATAAAGCAGGATATCTATAGTGACTTGCATAAATATTCACATCCCTGCAAGTTATTATTTTTATAATTTTTTTACATCTTATTATGTAAAATAATAAAACAACCACAAAATGTAATCTATGTTACTGTGATTCTTTTTTAGATAAATAATAGAGCGATTGAGAAAGCCCAGAAGCTTTTCCACGCTTCATCATCATTTGAAAAATAGAAATCATGCAGAACTGCTAACATATCAAGATATTTACATAAACTTAAGCTAATCAGAAGAGTGGTCTAGTCAAAGTCCAGACTGGTCATTGCTCTCCATCCAATCTGACTGAGCTCCACATTTGGCATCTGCAGTTTAAGGTGCTAGAACTAACTAAATCCCCAAAAACACTCTTAAGTCAGCGGGGTAGGAGTCAAAAAGTGCGAAAAGGTTGAAGGGGTATGAATAACTGGCACTTTGTCTACTAAGCTGTCAAAAGTAGCTGTATGAAAAATTAGACAAAATGAATAAACCCTCCTTTGCTCGCTGCTGTAGTTTGTGAAGAAAAGCTTCAACTACTAAGATGACAAAGTCGTACTTCTAAGTAACAGCTGAATGTCACAGTTGAACTATTGCCCACACTGGCACACAGAACAAAGAAAGTCACTGAAGAAGCCCTTTCACACAAAGACGCGCTCGCTTCTTCCTGACGGAACACCTGGTCGTAACCATGGCATCACCATGGCGACAGTCAGTAGTGGGTGGCTTAACCTGATAACACCTACAAGATAGCTTCGCCAGCCCCCTCCCCAAGCCCAACACCCTTTGCTCACTTTCCTCGTCACATGGTTCTCGCTTCCTCTCCTCGCAGCGATCTTCGCATCCTTTCACTCGCTCCGTCTCCCTGCTTCACTCTGAAACTCACTCTGCCTCACTCCGTCAGGCTCCGAGTCTGCACAGCGTACAGTAGGGCGATGTGCAAGACTAGAATATCAAGAGGCACAGAGCTGGGCTCAAACACTTCACTCTGTCCTCGAAGCAGACTGCACAGCAGAAACATGTGTAACTAAGAATATCATCTTTGCTGTCAGCATTCCTCAATGTAGGCTTGTTTTTGTTTCCCTTTTTAAGCAGCCAGTTAAATAAAAACATAAATGTATGTAGAGGTTTAAATCATAATTGTGAAGGAGGGTGTGAGGAAGGTTTGGACTTCGGCTGGGTGGAAACATGATGCAAATTGGGAGTCAGTTCTGCTGTTTTTTTCTAGATGTGATTTTTGTTTATAAAGTACCAGGTTGTATCTGAAAGTGAGAGCTCCTCTCTTCCACATCTGTTATTGTGTCCTGAACTAAATGTACCATCCTTTGTAATGCAACATTTCAAACCTTTTACCTTATGACAGGTTACAGGCACAAACCTTATTGTATTTTATTAGGATTTTGTGTTATAGCCTGACAGAGAATGGTAATATTGCATAGCTATAGAATAATAGACAGTTAAAAACCATATGTTTTCCATATTTTGCCACTCTTGAGTCTAAAAATGACTGTAACTGCCTATTTTAGGCAGTTATTTACTTAAAACACCAAACTATAATTTAATATGCATTATAATGCACACTGGTAGCAACTAACATTGACCTTTTCCTTTTCTTGGCTCGTTGGGTTTTAGCCTCAGCATCAAGGAAAATGAATGGTGCCTCTGGATTGGCTGCTTTGCAAAAACCAGTTAGTAGCCCGTCAAGTAGCATTGTACCTGGATATTTCAGCTCCCCAAGCTGCTTTTTCTTTTGATTATTTTATTATTTGCTCGATGAAAGAAAAATAAAACTTTTGTCAGTAAATAATTTGTAGTCACACTGGCGAATCTCTGCTGCACTTCCATAAAAATTCAATAAACTACAGGTTTTAAGTTGTAAGATGACAAAGTGAAGTGATCAGAGTATTAATACCTTTGCCTGGCATTGTGCTTCACTTAAGCTACTCTTCCTTTCCTTCCTCCATCTCTCCCTGAGGGTCACTGCGCCTTCTTCCTGGATTCTCCTCAGTAAACGGGCCGGTAATGAGGTTTCAAAGCAGCCAAAGGAAGGATATTCAATTAGAATCTATTTTCTCCAACAAATACACAAGCTTCGAGTATTGGGTAGGGCACCACTTCATGCTTCAACACATGCATATCTACAGACAAAATGCTAATTGCGCATGAATGCCAGGCATATGTCAAGTGCACGCTCCACTGCTTTGCAGAGTTAGTGGAGGGTTTTAAAGAAGGGGGAACAGAGTGTGTACTTCTCTGTTGCAATGTGAGGATGTGAAAGTGTCTACAGCTGTAAACTGTCAGAATGCTGAAACTTTGCATTGTTCTCCATTCTTGATTCTGAAACCATAAGAGTAAAAAGACACGTAGTCTGTACTGGGAAATCTGCAGACCCCGAACTGTGTAGCATTGAGATCCAATGCAATGATGTCTCATGGAGCGCCACACCGTGTGAACATGGAAAGCAAGCAAGCCCCTCTTGTGCTAAACACTGTTTGCAAAAAGAGGAGAGCAGGAAATTCAAAGCTGCCTGTAATTATTGCAGCCCAACTACAGCTCTCAAGTCTTTCTCGAGGCAACAGATTGTGTGTATCTGTGGGCCTCTGTTTACAAGTGCATTAAGGAGTATTGCGGCTCTTTAGACACTCTGCAGCAGTCAACAAATTATAGAGTGGGAAGCCTTCCTGTGGGAATATATTAGAGCGGCCTAAGCAGTGAGCTTGGATGGCTAACTGTATGAATGAACTTAAGAGCGAAGGAGTTGTTATAAGTGAGCAGCTGGATTCACTTGCACATCAGATTTGGAGACTATTAGGCAGTAAACTTAAATGTAGCATGATGTAGGTAAACCTGTGCATATAATTGGCACTTTTTGTTGTCTGGCACTGACATAAAGCTGTTAGCACTGCTTAATAACAGTGCTAAATTAATCTTAATTAAGCTGCTTATGTGACAAAGTGTGAACAAACTATTGAAAGAAAGGAAAAGAGCATCCAGGTTGGCATTCTGTATACTGTAATAAGTCGCCACCATTCATGAATAAAAGTGATGAAGGGAGTCTTTTCTTTAATTAAAAACACATTAGAAGGCACATTATTATCTTTAGAGACTTATTGTAAAACCTCAGAATCACCAGCCTCGCTTCCTCAGAAGTTAAAATTGTAAGCACCCTTAAGGGAAGACTTTTGATTAGTTTTAATTAAATAATAGGTTCTTTTTTTGTTTATGTTGTCTTCGTTCTGCACACGTACTTACAGAGGAGTTATGCAACAGCAGCTGAATGATAAAATAGAAGAAACAAAGCTTCAGGCAAGGATTTGTACTCTCAGAGCCTCTCTGGCTAGGAGCGTGTGGGGAATGCGTTGCTCCATCAGTTTTTAAATTAGCTTCACAAGGCTCATCTTTGTTTCTCCATTAAAAGAGATGCCTTTATTTGTTATTTGAGGTCTAAAACATGACTGAGTGCAGCTGAGGACACATATCAAACATTTGTGATCTACAGTGGAGCAAAACCCCCCAAAAACATTTGAATGTATTGATTTGTAAACTGCTTATTTTACCATAAGAATTCAAACAGTTCCTGTCCTGTTTTTAACCATTTTTCTACAAGTTGCAACAGCTGCAAGGTTGATCTGTCATAATGTTGAGAAAACTCTAAGCTGTCAAAGAATTTCACCATTTTCAATTTTACTTACAAAGAATATAACACAAAGACAAAAAAACTATGCAGAAGCAAATTCGACTAGGTATTAGATTGAATCCAACAGAAATTCAAACAATATTTCGTCTTGAAGTGAATTTTATTACGTTTTTAAAAAGAGCAGCAAAGCAGATGCAATAATCTGATATATTTCTACATCATAAATAGTGGCAGTTCCCAAAAAAGCAGAACTTGTACCAAACAAGGATGTCGAATCAGAGATTGTGATTCACAAACATATAAAGGCTTGAGACCACATTTTACCTTTCCTTTGCATCATTAACTTCTTCAGCTTACATTTTAAGTTTAATATTTGCTGCAACCGACAAATATTCATTCCTCTATCAACATTCTAGCAAAAAAGGAAAATAAAGTCAGAAATACCAATGCAGCACCAGCAGGTGGCAATAAAGCTGACATCACTAATATAAAAATTCAAAAGAAGAGTAATCATCAACTTCTTCAGTTAATGATTGGTAATGACAGTCAGGATAAAGTAGGATAAATGTGGAGAAAAGTGACATGACCATTTCTTATTTCTTGGTTTTTCTCACCAAAATCTGTTTGCACATGAAGTGCACAACTTCTCTTTTAACAAAATATCTGCATCAAAGTGGACATCACTTCTAACAGCAGTCATTCAATTCGTAATTACAGGCAACAGAACTGGAGCTGCAGAATAAATCAAATCACAACCCTCATCCTATTAGCAACATGTTTATTGTCACAATAACAAAGGTCTGCTTGGACACAGTTTTTATAAGGCTATCATATTTTAAGTGCTATGCATTCACAGCCTGATTGCCAATATTATATTTGGCAACTTGAATGGACACCAACAGCTCTTGATGCCTACAAATGACTCAGATTTTGCTGAGGTGAAAAAATAGTGGTAAATAGCATGTCTTTCTTATTGTGTTTTTTTCCTCTGGAGAATGGATAAAATATAAACTCATCTGAATGACAAAGTGGAAACATAATGGGAAAAAGTGCCTATTTTTAATAAATGTTGAAATGCTTGTTAGAAATGGTGTGACGAAGGCACAAGTGAAGTGAGCAAAGCTGGAAGGATTATTAAAGCTTTTTTGTTATTTGGTACTGCACCAGCCTCATTGTAGTGTGAAGACAGGTGCATCTGACAGAGTAAGAACCTTGACCTAACTAGTTTGTTTATTTATAACTTCACTGTTTATAAGGTATGCATATGTGATGTACTTTCAGACTTCATGTTTCAATTTTTTTTTTTTACCAAAGTGTAGTAAATAGTGCCAAGAAATTCCTACATTTATTCCTTCCACATTTAAGCACTTTGAAAACTTCACAAAAGTTTTCAAAGTGGATTTTTCCACTTTGAAACACAAGAAAAACAGATTTTTCCTGCATTTTTGGTACCAAAATGAACTCTAGCCAATGAAATACTGATATAAGAAGTACCTAAAATGTGGCTATAGAAATAGCAATAAGTGATTGATCATTTTTATGAACTTAAAAAAATAGGTGCTTGACTTTGAGGAAATAAACATTATATTTTTGAACAAACTGTAACTTTAAAATGGCACATGGTGAAAAGACGGATCCAGACAAGCAGTCTGATCCAGGCTTTAGTTTTTCCTTTCAATACCGACAGTCATGCTCTGCTGGTTGCTGTGCCAACACTTGTGATAACCATGAAGCTAGTTAGTCATCTGTACCATTTTGTCCTGTTCTTCTCTGTGCTCACTGTGTTCTGTCAGAACTCCTGGAAGCAGGAAAAGTAATTTTACGACAAAAATGTTTTGTACTGCAGCAAATTTGCTGATTCTTCATCGTCTGACTGCTGTTTGAGACTCTTGCACAAAATGCATTACAGAGACCAAGGGGCAAAAGTTTCAAATCTTTATCATTAGAAATCTGTGATAACAGGTAAACAATTACACGACTTAGGCAAAGTAAATTATATATGTGAGCTGGGGGAAAAAATCTCATCTGAGCTCCATTTGTGGATTTGTCACTCCAATATGGTAATGGGATTTCTCTAAATGTCATGCTGCAGCTGTCATTCAGAACCACTCAAGCAAAACTTTTGTCCTCATATTTGCAGAAGCACGCTCGACTCCATTTTGATTTTCCTAGAAAAATTCAAACTCAGTGAAACCTATAACCAAATCATTTTTGAAGAATTTATATTAATTGTTTAATAATCCATTTCAGGTTTGATCAATTGAAAGCTCCTGTCACACGGTCATTGTATTTTGTTTTTTAAGTTGGTGCTTTGAAAACATGTTACTCAGGTCTAAGTATGAGGAAGTAAAGTGGATTATCTAATAATGTCATGCTAAAACTATTTGTGGTATTTTTGAAGTCCTTCTAGATTGAATGTTTTGTCAGAAGATTGAACAACAAAAAACTAACAAGTGAACTAAAATTTATGACATCTGCAACATTTTTATCTTCACCAGAATGATGTGGTGTTGAGCTGCATTACTCTATACTTTCCTATTTCCTATACGGTCAGTTTTATCCTCAGTGACCATAAAACACCAAACTGTCATCCTGCTAAGCATTCTACCAGAGGTATTAATAATTAAAGAGATAATCTACTTTAAGAGTAATGGAAAGAAACAACACCACAGCTTCAGAGAGATGCTCTCTCTGAAGCTCCCTGATAGTGTCCTGTTGCACAAGTAGCTAATAGCCACACTGTACTTCTAATAGTCTCAAATTATGTTTTCTTATCTGCACAAAGGTTTCAGATATTGTAAGGCATTTTAATTAAAGTAAAGAAACACTCCTCTAAAAGGTCCTCTGTAAAGACTGAAATTTAGAAAATTATTTTGTAATGCTTCTTTTTCAGATGCTTTTGTGAAAGTGCCTGGCTTGCAAAGATCCTGGTTTTGCTTTTAAACTTGTGGAAGAAACAAGCAGGACTTGTCACAACTATCAACCTCATGTCTCATTATTCTGTTGCACCTCTCACTTCTCCCTCCAGGCCCTTTTCTTTATACAGTCATTCAGATAGACACATCCTTTGATACAACATCCGCAACCCATCCAGCATCTCTTTCTGTCACAAGCAGCATCGACGGCTTCCTGCAACTCAGCTGCAGCTCTCTCGTCATCCTTCCCCTTCTACCTGTTAACATACCAATAACCCTTTAATCCATCAGCTGCTCCACCTCTCTCCACAGAGGCAAATAGTGGTGCCAGTCATCTCTCTCCTTCAGGACTCACACGTCCATACGATGACTAGCACAGACGCCAGGTAGCTGCCTTTGATCAGGCCTTCCACACACTGCTTCCTGCGAGTGATCACAGCTGTCAGAAGGACTAGAGGCAGGTTCCCCTTCACAGCTGCCTCTTGCCTCATCCTCAATGCTCAGTTCAGAGCGAGACTTCACACTTTAAAAAAGGCTTTTCAACCCCCACCGGGCCAAATGAATTAACATGCCAAATGGGAGCTGAGCCATAACAAGAAAAGTCCTCTTTAAACCTTCGGACTAAAAGGACACAGAGTGTAGATGCAGACAGATGAACTGGATCTCCATCTACTGTAAATGTGTGTTATTAACAGAAGATATGATGTGAAGATGATGGTGTTGGACAGCTCCAAACACTAATCTGTTTACAAATGTGGTGAAAAATGATGGCAGCCTGAGAACTACTTCAATTAGAGCAGTTGTGTTTTATTTGCTCCGTCGGAGTCCATTTTGTTCTCCCTCCATTCACCCAAACCTCCACACAGACTTTCCCAAGCTGCTAAATCTCTGCTGTTTATTTAATAAGGGGTGGGTTTGATAAGATAAGGCTGAACAGAAGAGTGCCACCAAGGCAATCTGCTCCCTGAACTGCTGCACATCTCATTGCTCGAGTCGGCTGCTGGGTCTTTTCTTTTGCCTTTAGAAGCAGAGAGAAAATTGTCATTACGCTAAGAATTCAAATTGTATATTTTTTCCCCAAATCTTGACTTATTCACTTTCCTGTTGCTTGGGAGAAAAAACTAAAAAGAAAAATGTGATTCCTTACTAAATCTGTTGAACATTAAGGTGACTTTCTGTAATGAAGCCTGGCACAGCAGATATATGTGAATTCAAAGTATTTTAGCATCCCTTTAATTCCTTTCGTTGAAATCCCTTCACAATGTAAGTTTTTACTGCTTTCAACAAGGAGTCGATATCTGTCCTTGCACAGTTAACATACCAGTTGGCTAGTGCTGTCAATTGATTAAAAAATTTAATCATATTAATCACACACAAGCGTTATGATTAATCGTGATTGATTACTCTGCCTAACTTTGTAAGCTTGAAACAGAAGTATGCACACAGTTCTAGTTATTGCAGAAACCTTCTTCCCTTCACCCAGTTTTCTTTTTTTTTTTTGTAGCACAAAGTAAGCAATGTATTCTCCCAGTACTCAACAACTTCTAATGGTGACTTACTCCACTGCAAATGAAGACAAGTAGTAGTAAACTTGTTCAGGGGACAATTGACAGATAACATGTATTTTATTTTCTAGTTCTTGGGTGTGTCACCCCTTTCTGATGCCTCCCTGAGTAACTGCCCATATTTCCCATACCAAAATGACCACTGCACATTTTCAAAACAATGTGCATACAGAAAATGTTTAATTGTCTCAAACCATCTATGTCTGGCAATTCCCAGTTTCCCGGAATTTTATATTCAAGAAGGGTTAAAGTAAGTAATTGTGTTTTGACAAAAATACAAAATTTAAAAAAAGAAAATTACTTTGGTCACTAAAAATGGGTGACATCTGGCTACAACGTACCTTACCACCATATGCGTGAATGGTTGAACGACTGAATGTAGTGTGAAGAGCTTTAGGATTCTCCGGACAAAACGAGAGGATTCAGAATGTTACACAGAGAAAACACAACCAAACACAACAACTTTTAGACAGTAAATCCCAAGTCACTAAAAAATGGTAGAAAAAAATCAACTGAGAGTGAAAATTGATGATAAAAGAGTGAAAACAAAACTGCAGAGTCCAACAACGACACCAAACTGCTGACACTGTTCAACTGCACACTGAAAACATTGCAAAGATGATGAGTTCTGATGTTTTGTAAGGACAGAGGAAACACAGACTACCAGAGGCGAGCAAGAGGGACCAGTGTAAAAACAAGAGAAAAAGCATGAAAGGAAACAGATTCAAAGAAGAACACAGCAAAGGTCAATGAGAGGCAAAAAAGAGGAAGGGTGACGTCAAAACAAGGCATTAAAATTCAGAAAGTCCTTATCTGTAAAGTGCTGAGTAGTTGGTGTTTACATTTACACAAAATGAGAAAACAATTTTCTTTTTTTTGGCCAATGACTGCTGGAGATTGCTGCTGAGGCTCTGTTTTTGAAGCCATGGGCCGAGACGTGAAATTGCTTTTGTATGCTTCAATCGATTCCTTTCATCCTTTGTCAGCGTCTAGACTGTCCTTCTCTCCCAGCTAGTTTTAAAGCCAGAAATGAGACAAAGCTTGAATACCAAGATGCTAATCAGTGGGATAGGGCTGCATCAGTGACCATTAGTTGCAGCTAAGAATAAAACAAAGGTGGAGAACAAAATAGATACTAAGTGTTTGCTTTCCCTGCTTCACCATGAAGTCAGAAAGGTGACCTAAGAAAGCACATCTGGATCTGATCAGGATTTCTGCAAATGTTAAAACTACATGGTCACTTAAACCGACCTCCCATTTATCACTTTTTCTCCAAGAGTTCCTGCTGTGAAAAATTATCTATGGTGGTGATGTTAGGGGATAATGTTGCAACGTTTAGGTTAAGAGAATTTGAATTTTAAGTAATTTTAAAACACTATAAGACAAAGTCATTGAATACTGACAAGGGCTTTATTTATTTATTTATTTTTTTATCAAAGACTATCCCAAAAGGTATTTCCAAGTAAAGTTGCATTTTTATTTTTAGTTTTTGCACAAAAATAAATTTATAACATATTGCAGCTCATGCAAATGTTAATTGCTGTCCCTTGTTTTCTTTATGAAGGTACGTATATAGGCCTGTCGCGATAAACGATAAATCAATTAATCGAACGATAAATTAAAACTATCGACTTCATTGCAATTATCGGCTTTATCGTTTCTTCCGGTCTTTTTCTCTTTCTGTTTTTGACACTGAATGAAAAAAAGCTAAACTCCGGTGCTTCCACTAACCCTCCTTTCCTCATTTCCTTAGTGTAAGTCCCAGCGCTCACTACACGATCTTAGAGCTGTCGGCCCATTTTCAAAACCAGAGAGACACATTAGCGACAGAAATCCTAGGTATAACGGTTCGATCGGGTTCTATTGTGCTGTGTGGTTGTGACGGTG
>CAEGAD010039242.1:0-12846 GCA_903067055.1 Poeciliopsis paucimaculata | reverse complement strand
GCTACTTATATACGTGTGATTGTATACACACCTTGATCACCATCAAGCCTGACCTGTTTGGAGTTAATCTGCTGATTCAACCTTGTTTTCTTTTTCAGTGAGAATGAAATTTGATGCGCTTTGGCGAACAGAACAGCAATGCACATCTTTATGAGACAAAAACTGAGAAAAAGTACTATTTACATTCGAGTGAGGTTTTCACATCCTTTTACTTTTATTTTCTTTATTGTGTCTGCGTGTTAGGTTATTGTCTGAGGATAAATGTGGTTCAGTTTCACTGCTTACGTTTAAAGAATAAATATTAAAATCATGAAAAAACATTGAGTTTGATGCTTCTTGGTCTAAATAACTGAATGTAGTCAGATTTCAGTGTATTTAGGTGAGTTTTGACGCTTTGTAGTTTTATATTGTCCACAGAAAAGTGGTTGCAGCACATTTTCAATGCAGGTCAAAAGTTTGCATATATTTAAACAAACTTTCATGCCACATTCATTTTTATACATGCCGACTTGTACGGAAGGTATGGCGTGTGCATGCTTTATACATGAGGCCCCAGTTGAGCATTCTGACTGAGCCACACTGATTGACTGCAGCCAGAGGAGAAGCTACTCAATTCTGACTGAAGGGGGCAGTATTTATCAAATCACTCATCATATAGTACATATTTTTGTCTGTATTTTGTAGAAATCAGTTTTCATTTTAACATTAAGAGTTTCTTTGGAACTTGTTTTGCCAAATTATGTTGATCACATTTGAACATGTCTATACTGGCTATGTATGTAAAAGCCATGCTTTGCTTTTGTGAAAATATGAAAGAAACGGAAAATAAAAAGAAGCTTAAAGGGTTTGAATACTATCACTAAACTGGAGAGCACCACAAACTGATCAGGCATTGTTCACTTTGTGAAGGAAGATATAACTGTAATCAGTTTACACACATCTGGTTTATTATTGTTATTCTACCAGGTGAACATCAGTGGTGATTTCCACGGTTCCTGTCACAACGACTGTTACTGAAAACAAAACAAAAAACACATCCCAGTTCCAAATCAGTAGGCTTTCACCTTGCTGTGTGGTTTGGATTTGTAACGTTGCATCTCAGAAAGCTGAACAAGGACGTCTCAGTCAAGAGCTGGAGGCTGGCTTATGGAGAACAAGAGTCAATAAAATCACAGGTGTGCCATGTTTAAAACACTTGAGTTCGATTCATTCATAGATCTAACATAAGACAAAAAAAAAGAACAGTAAAAACACTGAAAGTCTACTGGAGTTAATCTGCTGATTAGCACTGGAATCCCATGGTCTCACTGCCTATTACTGATATTACCCATAAGGCATTGCACCTAAGTCTATGTGCTGTTCCAAAAAACCCTTAATAAATGAAGCTGGCATCTGTTTGCAGGATGGTGTTAATATAGTGATTTGTGTAGAGTACTTAAAATTTCTCCCTTCACTTCTCTACAAAACACTAAAATACAACAATTTTAAGACAGGAGTGTTGGATCAAATGGGTGATGTCAAAGGGAGTTCACTGATTGGAGTTTTCTGGCCGATCATGATCTTTAAAAACTCTGACCTGATGATTCCAATCTCGGCTGACACCAATTCCTTTAGTCTGAAAAGTAGCTAAATATAGCAACAAAGTTACTAAGTAGGCAACAGTGGAGGACTGTTTTAGAGTAGTTGCCTTTCCGATGCCAGAGTAAAATACAGGAGTTACTGGAACTGCATCTCACTAGACACCATGCATACTTCACAATAACAATGAAAAACTGCTCTAAAGGAAACAGTGACAGCATCTTTTGTTTCAGCCAGTAATCTCAGTAAGTAACAGACTGCTGCATCCTAAATGCACAGAGGAGTCTTATCACAGCTCCTTCCTCCCAGCTGCTGTTAGACTCTAGAACCACCACAGATCCAAACAAACTCAGGAAGTGACACATTTTCTACATTTTTAAACTAACCTACTGAGTTGCACATTCCTTTGGACTGGAGTTTGCTAAAGAGTATTTATGTTGAAATGTTGCCCTTACTAAACAATATTTTGTTCTTTATTCTGTTTTATGCATTGCATATTCTTATCTCTGTGAATCTATTTTCTTTGACTGCCTGACACTTGTGCTGCAGCTTCACAGAAATTTCTGTTTTATTCTATTCACCTAAAAAAGTAAAGAAAACGTTTGTGGGTTATTATTCTCCTGAAGAAGGTTCTCAATGAGAGAAATCTAAATATGCAGAAATAAGAAGCTCTACAAAAATTAAAATGAGTCAAGAAAAGTGAAATGGTTGCATCATCCCAAAGCATGGCAGGAATCAGTGTGAGCTTTATGCTGGAATGGCTGTATTAATACTGGGTTCCTGTGGATCTACAGGAGGATGGCAGCATACTGCATCAGTCCAGTCAGCTGGAGGCTGGCATCAGCTATGTCTTCATTCATTCAGCTGCTCTACAAGAACATGTCAAAGCAGCCAGCAGGCACAGGGAAGGCACACAAAGGAATTAAGAGTCATTCTAATCAGTCACATTTCAGGCAACACACACACACGCACATACACACACACACACACACACGACTGTAGAGTCTCACTGTGGTGATATCATAGAGAAACACGCCAACATCACTGCATCCATTTTGAGGTGTGTTGATCTGTGTTTTAATGTCTTTGTTAAGAGCACTGTAGACCAGGAGGAGGAGAAGGGGAGGGGGAGAAAGGTGGGCTATTGGGAGGGGGTGTGGAAGGGGTGTTTAATGAACGGGATCCATTTTTACCAGACTGCATGTCATTAGCACCACCCACTCCCTCTCCCTCTGTCTACTCTCTGATCAAACAAGGAGGAGATTGGACTGGATCAGGGTGGGGCAAACCAAGGAAGGAGCCTCAGCTGAGACAACAACAGTGGTTGCTACAAATGTGATATTTGGTGCATTTATTTGAACAGGATCCTTTCCTCTTGATGTCACCTGGTGAGCGCTCCTTAGTGTGGTTGATATATTCTATTAACCTAGAAGTAAAAAAAGCACTGTGACAGGCTGGCGACCGCCAGGGGTCCAGGATGACCCCTGCCTCTCACCCAGAACATAGCTGGAGATGGGCACCAGCAACTCCTGACCCCACTAGGGACAAGGGTGAACAGAAAATGGTTGGATAGAAGTAGAAAACAGAAGCATGAATCTTGCTGGTGAACATATTTCATCCCACAATTTCAAGATAAAACTCATGAGAGTTTTACAAGAACATTCATACTGTGGTCAACTAAATAGCTTCTTTGTCTGTCAGACTACATTGATATGGGGATTATTTTCAGAGATGTTTCTGTCTCTGGTGGAAGGAGTAGTGACTTTACTCGTTTCTGTGAATAACTAACTGTTTCGGTTTCAAACAGCCCCCAGCCTGTTAACCTCCATGTGACTAAAGATGACTGGACCTTCAGTGTGTCTGCATTGCAGCATGCAGCCAGGCTGACCTGACCTGCTGCAAACACCAATAATAACCTGTTTACATGACAATTTCTGGTGAAAATGGAAGCATTTCGTTGTGCTTGTACTGTTCATTTACATGAAAATAGCCAATCTTTTCTCTGAGAACGGGTTCCAGAGTGCAATGGTTCTAAAATGTACCAGTGTCCATTGTCTTGTAAACAGAGTAAATTGATCTTTTCTGTCAGGGAATCCCTAGCTCATGCGTAGTATGAAACAAAACATAACGGCTTCCTACCGACAATACTGAATACCAGAGTAATGTTTGTGCTTCTGACTTCAGACAGTGGCTTGAAAAATCTAAATGCCAGGCAGTGACCTCACTCACTAATATTTAACTGGAATACAATCACTGTGGCTGGTTAATGACTGACAAGTTGTCCAGTTAATGAACTGGCTGATAGCTGAGATGCAGTAACCACCTGTGACCTTTTCCAATAGGAAGCTATTTTTTAGTTACTTAGTGAAATGCAAGTAGCAGCCATTTTGAGGTCAGGAAGTAACAGGGAGAATCGCAAATCACCTGATGGATTGCTAATATATCCAACAGTTTAGTTCAGGACTTGAACAGGTCAGGGATCAGGAAAAAGGCAGCTAACACCTCTGCAGACCCCACACATCCTGGACACAAACAGTTTAGACTTTTAGTTTCATCCTTGAGGCTCATCTGATGAACACAATGAGCATCTTACAGTCTGAGTCTTCAGCTACTCGTTCTTAAGCAATATAAGTATATTTGCACAACGAGGCCTATTGCGATAAACAATAAATCAATTAATCGCACAATAAATTAAAACTATCGACCTCATTTTAATTATCGGCTTTATCGTTTCTTCCGGCCTTTTTGTCTTTCTGTTGATGACACTGAATGAAAAAAGGCTCAACTCCGGTGCTCTAAACTGACCCTCCCTTCCTCATTTCCTTAAATGTCCAGCGCACTACACAATCTTAGAGCTGTCGGCCCATTTTCAAAACCTGAGAGACACATTAGCTGACAAAAATCCTAGGTATAACGGTTCGATCGTGCCATGTGGTGTCCAACAATGGGCACAAAGTAATGGCTACAAGTCCAATTAACTAATTTTAAAACCAGTCATTAATCAATGCTTTACTACAGTCTACCTGCAATGCATGTGGCTAGGGTCAGTTCTGACTGAATGAAAATCATTATAATCTATTTATGTCACGTTAACGAAGAACAGCTGAAAAGTTACCGGGTTTATCAACTGCGGTAGTGATTTCACTCAAACTCCTTCTCGTTATTTTCTTTGCACGAAATGTTGAATAAACATTAATGTTGTTTCCACATATCATCTCCTTAGCACCGTGTCAGCTGTTTGGGATTCCCTCCGTAATTTCCCCTCAGAAAGCTTGAGGAGAATCCATGCTTTCTGATTGGCTACCTGTCACATTCACGTTATCGCTCCCAGTCGGGGAAAACCCCTGATTTAGATCGGAGCGGCAATGACCATCTACCGTAACACGCCACACACTTGATGATCGGTTACAAAATCACAAGCGATAATCTTAGAGAACGTCCAACGTTCTAAGATTGTCCTATGGGGAAAATTGGGGCAAAAAATCATGTAGTGTGAACTATTGCATCAGGTAGTCGATGTGCCCATCTTCTCTATTTAAATCTAATGATTACTGAAGGGCAGACTTCATAATCTGCACTCTTTTGGTTGAATGCAGTATTTATTTCCACTTTGGCTTTATGTTGTTTAGTTTTTTTTTCCAAGTTCATTTTTTATTAATGGAGACAGAGAATCCATTTTATTTTTGCTTTTCGTTGTTTTGTTTATTTTGTTTATCAGTTCCAGCATTAAGTGTTCTTTTGAAAATAAAGTGTTTCTATCTTTGGCAGGAAATCGCATGCATTATTACATCATTTCTATTAAATCAGTGTAGAAAGATCTTGAAACAATATTATCGTTTATCGCAATAATTTTTGAGACAATTAATCCTTCAGAAAAATTTGTTAACGTGACAGGCCTATGCACAACTTGCATTTCTTTTCTTTATATATTTAAAATCTGTACGAACTGTTTCTTTTATCTTTCCTCTAATATTTATATATCTACACTGGCATCTGTAACTTGTCAAACCTTGAAATGAAAGTCAAAATCCTTGTTTTGTGCTCACAATCTTTTTGCAATTGCCATTTTTCTCTGTGCCAGAATGAAAACAGACACCTTAAAATCTAAACTGCCTGAAGAGTATTAAGCATTG
Source organism: Poeciliopsis paucimaculata (assembly GCA_903067055.1). Lineage (NCBI taxonomy): Eukaryota > Metazoa > Chordata > Actinopteri > Cyprinodontiformes > Poeciliidae > Poeciliopsis > Poeciliopsis paucimaculata. The sequence goes on along the minus strand of CAEGAD010039242.1, from coordinate 7,135 downwards.
CTTTCATTCCCATATTTACCTAATTTTTCATACACCAGTCATCACAGTTGACCAATTCCCTTTAAAATAAGTAATTTTCTTTTCTGATAAGTTTCATTCCAAAATTAGAAATTGACAAGAATCATAAACTCAAATCGAACTATGGAGTAGGACAATAAAACAATAGCAATATATACTGTGATAGACACGCGATTAATATCGATTGCTGCTACGTCTGATAGAAGATTCAATATATGAACTTTTCACTGAACTCTGATCTAGAACCGCACAGCATTCTGGGTGATGTAGGAAGAAGACAGACTTTAACTGCTCAACCTCCCAGAGCTAGTTAAGCTAGGAGGGTGGCATCAACTAACTGACTAACTCTGTGGTTACCTAGCAACAACCTATTGAGTAACTTGCATAGTGCAGACTGAGCCACTGTGCCTCATAACTGTTTAAAAATAAAAACAATGACATAGAATGAAAACTGGGTAAAACATGTCTGGAAGTTCTTCAGTTACATAAAACAAACAAAACAAAAAACAACTTCTGTATTTTCTGGACTATAAGTCACACCAGCCATAAAATGCATAATAAAGCAGGAAAAAACATGTATAAGTCGCACCGGAGTATAAGTCGCATTTTTAGGGGAAATTTATTTGATAAAATCCAACACCAAGAACAGACATGTCATCTTGAAAGGCAATAAAAATATAATAGAGGCAACAACAGGCTGAATAATTGTACGGTATGCTAACGTTACATGACAAACAACGAACTGAGAACGTGCCTGGTATATTAACATAACATATTAAGAGTTATTCAGATAACTATAGCATAGATAACATGCTAACAAGTTTACCAAAACATCCATGTCACTCCAAGTCACTAAATCGAATGAAATCTTCATCCTCGGTGTCGCTTGTAAACAACTCCGCTAACTCCGAAGGTAGAAGAACACAGGCCTAGAGGGCCCTCTTACGGTTTAGTGTGAAAATAACATGTGACATGATATAATAATGTGTTAATAATTTCACACATAAGTCGCTCCGGAGTATAAGTCGCACCTGCGGCCAAACTATAAAAAAAAAAAAAACTGCGACTTATAGTCCAGAAATAATTTTTGATATCAACTTGTATGAAATACGTTTTTCAGTCATACTGTCCACCTCTACTATCCAGCATATTCTCCCAACATTATCTACCCCGCTGAAGAATCCCTCTGACTCCCACCAATCACTGCTGGTGTATTCTGGTCAGCAGCACCTGCAGGTAGTTCATCTTCAGAGCAGAAGAAATGGAACACCCTGTCTGTTTATAGACTATAAACTATATATTCTTTCAGATATATAAAAAACATTATGTTTGTTACATAAAACAAACCAGATGCATCATTCTGTCCCATTACAGTAAGTTCATGAGACTGTCTGTATTCCCCCTCTTTATTAAACGACAAGCAGTTGACACATGAATCAGATGAATCCCACAGGGCAGGTGACGAATCCCCTGCAAAGAAAGGCGGCCATATTGCGAGTGGAGGAACATTAGCTTGAGAATGACTGGGCTCCAGCTAGAGTTCTTAATTTAACCCTACCGCAGGCCTTGTTACAATTCACAACAGAAAAACTGAAGAGGCGCTTTGAGGCTTTTGTGTGAAACACAAAGAGGAAGAGGCTCATTAAAGGCAGCCAGCCATATCATGCATACACTACTGCTGTAGTGGATGAGGCAAGAGCTTGCTACTCACTTGCGTTGCTGTCTGCCAGAGTGTTGAGGTTGCCTGAGATGTCTCTCCTCCTGAACAGACACACCACCTTTGCCTCCACATTCCCATTGGCTGTCTGCAAACACAGAACGAGTTGTTCAGGTCGGAACTATCAGGAAGAAAAGGTGTAACTCTCCAAGCTTCTGTTCCAATCTTCAGTCATTTTTACAATTCCCGGTTTCCCACCCAGAGAAGGATGCATGAAATGTTTCCCACCTGATTTGTATTTTCCTTATTTTACATGGTAAAATAAATGAATAAGGCTGCCATTAAATACAGCTGCTGTTCATTTTGACCCAGTGCAGTTTTGCTTCTTCTTACTTTCACTTTCTACTTGTAAATCAACCACTTCATGTTAAAACCACTGCTGTACTTTGTAATTAAGTATTTTGCTGAATCACAGAATAAAATGCTTAAGAATTTTAGAGATGCACAATATATCGGCACTAACAGCAACGTTTGGGTATTGTTCCGACAAGTAAGACTGGGCCGTTATCAACAACCAATATTGATTTCCATCTTTTTGTTAATAGTGGCCCAAATTTTCGATTGGTGCATGTCTAAATAATTTAAAACAAATGTAATTATCGGATTCATTTTTGCTGTTCACACTGCCATGAAACAGTCGGCTATGGGTTGCATTTGGACAAAACAAACAACAACAAAAAATGTATTTGGGTCTCCTTTGCCTGCTGTGTGAATGAAGCCAAAGAGCCGTTTTACAAACTAGCCAGATCACTCATCCTCTATCCACAGCATTAACAATGAAAAAGGTTTTCTGATAATTGTTCTTTCTTGAACTGCTCCTGGTTCACCAGCTCAGCTGCTCTGTTTGGTGCCTCGATGTCTGTGAGACCATCAGCTGCTCTCCAGCAGCCAACACCAGTGACGTGCAGTGAGGTTCATAGTTGGTGAGGCACTGACCTAATCAAAATCAGATTTACAAATATAGGCTGCCTGCATGTTATTGTTTACATAAGGAAATTTTGCGCCTGCACGCTGGAGGGCAAAAAGACTATTCTTTTACATGCCATGCCGTAGAATCATTCAGTTAACTCAATTAAACTTGGACATGTAGATACTATTAATTTTGTGCTATGTTCCACAGTAAAGGGAAAAATCCTTAAAGTATAACTCAAAACCACTTGTTTCTCGCTTTCTGTATCAGCTACACGCAGAGTCGTTGCCATAGCAATTTACAACAACACCACAAAAATCACTCAAATATTTCCCACACAAAGAGCAGAACATTCAGTCTGTTGCAGTACTATATGCTTTTAAGCTTACTGTTTATTTTTCGATCAATAATAAGTGATTGCTGTAGTAAGAGGAGAAAACTATAAATATATTGCTGCACTTGACTGACTGTATGGCTAGCTCCACGGCTAGCTCGCTGTTACTTTCTTACTCTGCAGTTGTGGAGTCACAATGTCTGGGATCATGAGAGAGCGCCCCCTGCCATGAGGCAGGAGAACTGCCTGCCTCACCTTGAATCTGTTCTCTGCCGTTCATGATCGCTCCTCAGCACACGAAACGCATTACACATAGTTGGTGACAAAACACACTGTACGTTATATACGCAAGCTAAATTATGGAAAATCAGTTTATATATTAAGTGCTTTTTAACCACTTTATTGGCAACGTACAGACAGGAGGAACATGCTCTCATAGAATGGCAGTCAGCGCAGTTGGTGAGAAGTTGCGCAATCGAAGGTGAGGCTCAGCTTCCTGCTGCCTCACCAGCTTCGCTTCCGAGCATTTGAATGGGAAATTGCAAAAATTCAGCGATTTAGAAAAAAAACAATCAAAATTTTAAGCTAAATGAAAAATAGATACTTTATAGTACAAACCACAGGGTGAAAATAGCAATATAAATAATTTTATCATTATATTATTTTTCCATGATATTAGGTGAGGCTCTGCCTCCACTGACCGCACGTCACTGTATGTCTACCAGCTTCACAAATCTAAAGGCTTAAATGTTTACGTATTCTTCTTCTCCATCGGCTCAAACTATGTCAGACTGGATAGACAGCACCTGTGCACTTTATTTTTCTACTGCCCAAGTGGCAGGGGAATGCCACTTGGGCCCCAGATTCACAAGTAGAATTTAGGTCAAGACTTTGACTAGGCCATTTAAACTTGGAAATGTGATGTCATGCTTTTTACAAAGGAGGGTGTGATGGCCTTGTTTTCAGAAGACATCACTGATATGATTTCCTACACATTTGACCTTTAAAACTTAATTGAAGGAATGTCTATTGCTCTGTGTGCAAAATCTTTTTATTTCTCTACACACTAATTACTACATTTATTACACTAAGACCTGACACACATTCATTTTTATTTATTTATTTCTCCGCCTCACTACCACATTGGTGACTCAGTCTGTAGTAGTGCCTTCCTTTAGTCAATGAACTGTCTAGTAGCAGATAGCAAGGGGTTTCTGCCCAAAGACACCTTGAGGTGCCACAAAGAATGTGTTTATGTGATGGATAGGATTAAATTCCTGAGGAGGCACTTTTAGTTGGCAGGGGAATGCCACTTAGGACCCATTTCATCACTGACTTCATATCCCATATAATATTTTTCTTTCAGAAGCATTTTAATGTCTGCATGTGTGCGTGTGTGTGTGCAATGCTTGTGCGTTTGTGTGTGCACGTTACAGGAGCTCTGGAGAAACCATATTATGCTGACTACTCCCCACTGCGGCAATCCATACACACAGTGTGCACCAGCCACTACCTGGATCTCTTCATCACCATCATCATCTTCACAAACCTCCTAACTATGAGCATGGAGCACTACAACCAACCTCAGGTAGTCATGGCAACTCCTACCTGGAGCCATAGTAATGAAGTACAGGTACAGCAGAGCCACACTGGTTTTTCTTCTTTACAGTGTTGCTTTTTCTGTGTCTGCAGTACTTGGAGGAGATCCTGAAGTACTGCAATTACGTCTTCACTCTGGTGTTTGTTATTGAGGCAATTCTGAAGCTTATCGCTTTTGGCCTGCGACGATTTTTCAAAGAGAGGTACTCAAAGACACAGTTCAGGATTACTGATGTGGGGTTCTGCTGAAAGTATGTAAACAGTTAGCATCTTTCCTGCAGTAGATAATTTGCTTGTTTTCTCCAGGTGGCCCTTTGTGATTGGTTAGACATGATCTTCACAGATCCTCATAAATACGTGTATGTACATTGATATTAAGATGATAAACTACTTTACCAAAAAATATAAGAAGTTTCATATTTTATATGCATTCTTTATGAAATAAAAATAATGCCACTATTAAAATATTCATACCTTTTTCATACACATATAGAGAAACTCCCTTCAAAGATAAAAGAAATGTACTATTTTTGGTTTTAGTTTTAACAAGTGGTATTTATTGTGTTCATTATATTTCCTGATGCCACTAACTATATGGATTTAAAGTGCACTTTAATAGTAAAGTATTGTTACTACACGACACATAATTTGAGCCACAGGTTAGGTCTCGGTTACATGAAGATGTTTGATTAAACAACCATTTCCAAACTTTTTCACTTAGCAGGCTAGACTACACCAAGTCATATTCAATAAATTAAAATATTCTAAAAAAGTTACTTTCAATAAACCCACCACTAAAAAACTTATCCATTAATTGCACAGGGAATGTTTTTATGCCCTTGTAATAATAAAAACAATCCTTCTCGCGGGACTCAGAAACTCCATATGAATTATGTTAACAGTCTGTTGGGAATGGTGCCATGAATATCGCTTGTTTATAATATCTTGCTGTCAGTTTACTTTCACATATATAACAAAAATATTTTTGGTTAAGCTGTTTTAATTCTGTAATAGTCACATGTCCAAAATTTTACTGTTTGTCTAAAAGTTAGCTACTCTAGCCACAATGTTTTATTTCATCACAATGACACTGAAACAGCATTAAATTATTTAAATGGCTACATAACACCTAATCATACTCAACCACTTAACATGTGTATTATATTATATTATATATTCATAAATGCGTATTAACCCATTTTAATTTTTAAATAAACTAAACTATTTTATTATGAGAGCAGATCAGGGATGGAATAGGAGAGCCAGATGGAGTTTCAGGATCTGAAGACATAAAATTATATTAATTATAATAGAACCAGAAAGGAGAACAGGTGAGGACTGATGTAAATTTTATTTCTTTCAACTTTTCAATATTTTTTTCATTATTTCCGCACTATAACCATAAGGGTAATGGTTAGGAGACATGAAAAGAAAAGTGCTTGAGGAGAAGTTTAAAAATAAATGAGTGAAAATGTTTGCTATCAGAAACAGGTTACACAGTAAATAGAGTTGAGATGTATAATAATGTATACATCTGAAAATTGTTATGTTGTTTAAATTATTATTCTGTATAATAAAACATACTTTTATATATTTAGTTAATTTACATTCTGATATTGTACATTATTTTATTGTCTCTTGTAAATACATGAATCCATGCAGGAACATCAGTCTGCAAAGAGTCAGAGAGAGGCAGAGACAATAACACATATCAGTAGATATTTTACGTAAATGTTTGTGGCTAAAATGACAGAGAAAAAAAAACATTTAGGCTTTTTGCTTCAGTGTTTTTCATGGCTCATGTTTAGTAAGCTGCTGAATGCAGGGCTGGACAGTGAGACTGAGTTATCAGTGAGGAGCTAAAGGTCTGCTAGATGTGAGAAGCATCATTTTTATTTATTTTGTAGATCAAACTGTTGCCCTGATGTAGCGAGTTGTTCAAGAAGAACAAAACTTGTTTTTTAGATTCTATTTTTGATGGTCAAACTACTATATTGAGTTTAAAACTGCTGACTCCTATTTTATGAGCTGTTTTTTACTTCGGTTTTAGAAAGAGACAGAACCTGTTCAATTGCCAGTCAATTTATATCAATGCATTTTGACCAATAATCAAATGTCTTTTAACCAATAAAATTGTCAGAATCTGGTAGCTTTTGTGTGCTACCAGACTGTTTAGCTTGCTAGTTGTGAGGCAAATGATAAAGTGAGTGTTCGTCCTGGAATGACAATCATTATGAATGCATCACTTAAATCCAACTATTTATTGGATTGTAAATAGTAACATGTTAGAATACCTGTTACTGAAACAAGGGGCCAGACTGGAATAACGCTTCACTGACATGTTGATGGCAAAATTGTGTGACATTTCTGCTCAAGCTATTTACTGATCTGTCAGGTTTCCGATATGCTTCCCCCCCATGACAGACTCATTCCTACGCCCTTGACTATATGTAAAGGTGATTTTTATGCAGGTTTATTACATGTGGTTATTTTTATTCAGTTAAAAATGTTAACTATGAAAAATCATAACTCACCTCCAAATCATAGTGCAGCAAAT
>CAEGAD010039233.1:0-75729 GCA_903067055.1 Poeciliopsis paucimaculata | reverse complement strand
GATTTGTAAACTAACAACAGTATTTTAAAGTCTATTCTTTGAGCTACAGGGAGCCAGTGGAGGGACTTTAAAACTGGAGTTATGTGCTCTATCTTCCTGGTTTTAGTGAGGACACGAGCAGCAGCGTTCTGGATCAGCTGCAGCTGTTTGATTGATTTGTAGGACAGACCTGTGAAGATGCTGTTGCAGTAATCAATGCGACTGAAGATAAACGCATGGATGAGCTTCTCTAGATCTGGCTGAGACATTAATCCTCTAATCCTGGAGATGTTCTTCAGGTAATAGAAGGCCAATTTTAATGTCAAATATATTTATTTTGCACTTTTAAAAAGGCACCAAAGTGCTGTACAAAAATAATAATAGAATAAGTTGATCAAAAGAGAAGGATAAATAATATTTGTACAGACTAAGTTGTTTTTTAAAAAGGTTTCATACTGCTGCTTTAACTTACTGGATAAAAAGATGTATGTATGGTCACTTTTCATCCTGATAGGTAAAGTCAAAACCTCTCCCATTATTATTTGAAGGACAAAAACAATTTAATTTGTATGTATGACATAAACATCCTAGCTAAGCGTTACACTCATTTAGGTAATACCTCAAAAATATTGCAAGCACATAACATTGATTTTGTGTTATCATTAAAATAGCCACAATTACAGTGTGAGCTCAAAAGCTAGTGAACAGCTAGAATAAATTATATTTGACTTCAATCTTGATGAAAAAGTACTTAAATTAATTTCACATCTTATCATTGTCAGTTGCCTCATTTACTTTTTTTTTTTTATTATTATTATGAATGGGCATACTAACTGGCAAGCTTCTGTCAAAAGTTAATGAACTGTCAGCCGCGTAGGAGGGCATTACAATTTGGAGCTGATGGTGGATGCTCATAATAATTTGTTAGATAACTGTCAATGAAATTAATAGAGAAAACCATAAACAATATATAAAATGAAAGGAAGAAAAAAAAAAAAAAAAAAACAGCTGACATGAAACTTTGTGGGAAAACCGATTTCTGTGCTTTCATCACTCAATATTAATTTATTACTGTCAAGGTTTTGGAATGTTTCATTTTCATCAAAACATATTAAATGTCATTTGAAAGTCAGATTTCATAATTAAATCAGATCGTTCATATGCATATCAAGATCTGCAGAGTCTGTTAGAATATTAGCTGTCATCCAATTGACAGTATTAAAAGTAGATTTTTAATCTAGCAATGTATGAGGGTGGAATAATGAACTCAATTTGTCTGACAATACCCATGCAGCTTATTTTGCCACAATGTAATGTTGTATGAAATGCTAGATTGATTTACATACTTTTGCAAACTCTAAGTGTAAAAACAATAGCAGAGAAATGGTATACAATGAGCTTTAAAACTTTATCACCAGCCGGACTCCATTTTCAGCATTATACTTGCCAAGCATCAAACATTACATTTGTGGTGCTATAATTTGGACAGACCTTAATGATGTTTCCTCACTATTTGCATAAAGGTTAGACTATGGTGCAGAACATTAACAAGATGAGTAGAGAAGCACTGAACCAAGTGGATTCTTCCGAACTCTCAAAACAAAACAAATCAACAGGTTGCATGTTGATTGTCTGTTTTAGCTTCCTCAGTGTCTTTTGAGACATTCTATTTAGAGATGAGTGAAAATAAGGCGGGTGAGGCGGCTATTGCAAACAGATGGGAAGACAAAGACACTGCAATCATTTCTACCATCAGCAAAGAGGCAAATACTCCTCACAAGGCCTTGTTACTTCACCTTGACAAATAGACGCAGCCTCAATAACACTGAAAGTCAGGAATGACATTGGAGGATGAGAATGGGCTCATTGTCTTCAAAATCACCCACATGACACACTGACCAGAAAATCAGCCACACGCTGCAGAGTTTAACACCAGGCTTGAAGTCAGTCTTGATAAAGGAGTGATGTTCAATAGCATAACAAGGAAACAGATTTTTTTTAGGTGGTTTGGAGAGGGACAAGTAAAGATAAAAAAAGTACAAAACGTATGAAGTTTAGGATTTTATAATACTGTTGAACACAAATGCAGGAAAAGTCACAAAATTAGTTTCAGTGTTAATTCAGCATCTAGTTAGAAATTCACATTATATAAGTACTCATGTTAAAATGAATGCTTGTCTCAGTGCGGATTGTTGTCTAAAACAACTGCTGAATCATTGATTTATAAATTAAATACATTATAAATTTGCATTCCAAGAAAGATATGTCTCTTTCTTGTTACCATTCCAACAGTTTGCAGTGATCTTGTTTCAAATTTTAAATCTCAGGCTAAATGTAGAAAAGTGAGAAAAAAACCCCAAAACAAAACAAAACAAAAAAATCCTGATGTTCACTCATTAATAATTTAGCTTTAATGTTCACTTATTTCATCTCTCCTTTTGTTTGGGGTAAGATCATCCTCCTCCTGAAAAAAATACATCTGCTTAAGAAAATAAAATGGTTTAAGTCATCACAAGCACTGAAAACTTCAATTTAAAATAACAATTTGTCCATGTAAAGAAGTGCATGTCTTAATTAAGTTACTGCATTTTATGTTTTAGTTCTCTGAGCAGAAAAAATAGACAAAGCATCCATTTCATAACTCATATACCAGATCTTTATTTTTCCTTTCCCAGATGTAGACATAATTGTTCAATAAGCCAAATAATGGAAAGCATAAATAATATAATGTGGAACTAATCAACTGCTTCATTAAATTGAGAAAAAAACAAACAGATTTTCCTCAAAAAACAATTCTTTATTTGCCCAGTAAATTAATGTATTTCAAGTTTTAGTTTTCCTCATTAAGCTCACTTTACAGTGGAAGCCCAACTAGCACAACATAATAAGTCCAATTAGCATTAAGAAAAGGTCTCAGTATATTTCTTTTAAAAAGTTCCAGAAAGAGATAATTTAGCTCCTTGTTCTTTCTGTAACTTTGGCTTATGGTTTGTCTCAGACAAAGTCATTTCCATGCCATGATTTCGAACTCTAAATGTGTCTTTACCAAAAGAATGTCATCATAGAGTATTTTGAAGGAGTGACAGGCAAACACACCTTTCCAACTAAACACGTCAAGCATGACACGAGCCCTAATGTTTTTCCCTCTAAAGGACTCTCCGAGATAATTGCACACCATTAACAAGGAAGAGTACTTTAAGTATCTTAACTGAAAGGGGTTACATTCCAAAAATCAGTCCTTTACGGTGACTCTGGATTTATCAAGGCAGGAGGGTTTGTGTCAACAAAGATTTGGGCTTTTAAAATAACTATGGTACCACCACAACATCAAAGTGACATTTTCAATAGTAAATTAGCCCAGAAAATAAAAAGAGTCTGGATTTTAACATTGGATTAGTTGAAGCATTAGATATAAAGATGAGATTAAAGTACAATCAAATAATAAATATAAAAATAAAAAGCTGCCTCTTTCTCATCAATTACCAAGACGCAGCTTTTTCCCTTGTATTTCTGTTGCCACCGAAGCAGGGAGCCTGTTAAAGCAGCTCTGACATGATTTCAAGAGGTTTTTTTTCTTTAAAAATATAAATTTTGAAGTCCCATGTATTTTTATTACAACTATATTTTTTTCTGTATTTACACAATGGAGCTGACTGTTTTGTTTTAGGAATTTACCCACAGTGGGATGATGAAGTTTATTTTTATTCATCCAAATGACAGAATGTTCAAAACCCAAATGGAAAAGACAGGAAGGAAGAAAAACAGGCATATACAGTATTGGAGTTGATATCACAAAATTTACCAATGTTATCATTGCAATAATTTCTAAAATCATGCAGAAAATTTCATATTCAAGTTTTAGTTTTATGTCTACGGAGCTTTTTAATGGACATGATGAAACTAAAAATGTGTAAGTGATGATGGAAATAAGCCTATAAGCCACCACCTTCTTATAAAATAGTTCATAGTTTAAAAAAATGTAACTCGCTGAGAGCTAATCTTCAATGCCTGCTTTTTCGTGCAGGGACGAATGTGATGCCTATTTCTAGCAACCATTAGACACAAACGGGGCAGGGAGGCACAACACAGAAACACACAAGGCAAACAACCATGCACACACATACACCAATGTAAATTTAGGGTAAACCATTTAGCATAAACAAGTAGCTTAACGGTTGTGGTTAGAACTGTGGGAGAAAGTCTGAGAAACATTAGAGAAAGAAGAACACGAAGACTCCATGCAGAAAGACCAAAACCAGAGAATTCATCAGTAGAAGATAAATGTGCCAACCAGCATATCCCCAAACCAATGATATCACGTTAAACATTTCTGCTAATCAAGTCTGGCTTACTTCTTGGATGAATGGGAGAACCTTTGACTGACTCAGCTTCAGTTTCAAATATGAATATGACAAATAAGATGTTAAGACGCTTCCCCCTCCAATGTTTCTGTATGTTCGGAATCTAAACCTGAACCGCACAATGCTATTGTTCTTCTTGACCCACCCACCTTTTTTCTCAACATTTTTTCCCCCGTCATTGCTCCATCTTGTTTTTCAACATTGCTTTTCTATGCCTCCTCTCTCATTCTTCTCAATCAAACTTTATCTCCCTTTCCCAAACCATTATCCTCACCTTCCTTCCCTCTGGCTTCCTTTTATCAGGTCTAAAGCACATTTCCACATCACTTCTTATACAAAGAGATCCCTTTCTGTTCAGATGCAGAGGTTTTGTGGCATGGAAGCATTTGTTCAAAATCAATTTCCACTACTATCTTTTATATTTGCCTTTCATTCTCAGTTCTTAAAAAGCCTTTTTGTTTCTCAACTCAACTCATTGTCTTTGGACATAGCGCACACAAAAAGTAGATTCAGTTTGAATATAGTAAGAAAACAGCTTATATGATAACAATGACTTTACTTGGTTCAATGGGTGTCTAAAAATCACATGGTTTCAGTAATGTTTTTCAAATTTATGTTTATTTAGGAGACAGTCTGCAGCTAAATTAATTTGCTGTATATTTAAGGTGACATCTAGGTTCTGTCTTTTTTTTTTTATATAATAATAATAATCATCATCATCATCATCTAATTCCCCAAATACATTTACCCTGGATACATGTGGATGTAACAGAGCAAACAGCTAAGAGGCTCCAGTTGAAAAATCATGGCAGGGTTGATTCTCTTTCCCTGGCAACAAGCCTTTTAACCTCAACTGTGGCAAATAGTAGCTTCTAATTTTTTTAACAACTTTGTGCAAAGACACATCTAGGTTTGAGGACAAAGACAAGCAAAATCAATGAAGTGCAATAGGGCAGGGAAAACATCTAAACAGATGGCACAGACTACAACAACTAGATCAACAACACCCAAAGCATTATTAAAAAGCGGAAGAAATGTGGTCGGAAATAAAAACCCAAATTATTTTAACATTTGATGTAATCAGTCCATTCGTTGTCTTCAACAAGGGAGGGGTGCGAGGGAGCTCCAGCAGTCAGTGGGCAAGATAAACCTTGGATGGGTTACTTTGAAGTAGAGAATTTGTGAGAACCAAAACTTTTAGTCGGAGAATATAATAGAAGAAAAGAAAGGAGTTATTTCACCAAGAGAGAAGACAGTATGTATCATGCATGGTATTACATATGAGGTGGGTCTATATTTATTGATTCATAAATATTGATTGATCAAAAAGAAAAATTCTACCCTGTATACAAACATGTTCAGTGTAATGAAAACATTGCTTTAATCATTTGACCTTTAACACAATGCTCAAAATGTGCTGCATATCTTTAAATCTATTTGTACAGCTGTTGCTATATTTTTAACAGAGCAAAGGACAGTTTCATGAACCACAGCACTGAACATTTTGGTCATTCTTTTTAAAGGGACTATTTCTTGTTTCTGAAAAACAGGTCTCTTTCCCTGTGGGAGACATCAAGGCAGCCCTTTCACCTGCACCAGCTCAGAATCAACTTGTGTTGTCAGTCAGATCCACGCAGGCTTCTGCGGCAACTCACGCTGAGAACACACACACCTCTTTCATCTCACGTTCACCCCTCTTGACATTTGCTATCTTCACTCCACTTCTGCAGTGATTGTTTTCCTCTCGTTCTTTCTCTCTCCCATTCAATCTTTTCTCTTAAAGAAACGATTCACATTTCCACAAGGACCTCATTTTTCCCCCTTTTCTGTTCATGAGAATTTTTACCTCCATGCCCAATTTAACAATTTTCCCTTTTTGTCGTGAGTTGTTTTTATATTCACTAGTGTCTTTTCTTTCAGTGACAAAACTCATTGATTCAATTTAGTTCAATTCAAAAATATTTTGTCCCAAAGTGAAATTAAATGCAGGCGTAACTCATATCATCCAAGTATGTTAAAAGAAAGAGTCATTATAGATGGTGATGCTGTGGGCAAAGAGGATCTCCAATAGTGATCAATCCTGCAACAAATCAGAAGAGGTTCACTGAATATCGTTTATTTATGATAGTCACATGACTGTCATGGAGGCTTAATCTGCAGACAGCAGAGATGATATTCCATAGTAACATGTCATGGATGAAAATCAGCACCCTCAACTGCTTTTTGCCACTTCCCTTCATATCTCTCTCTTCAGACAGCCGGACAGAGATATTGGAGTCGGGTATTATGGTTCTGGCCCATTATGCTCGATGGATCAGATGGTTTGAACTTCCTCCTTCTCTTTCTGCTCTTTGATACCGCTCTGCATTAATGTAGCTTCCTCTTCATCTCTTCTGGAATTTCAGGTCATAATTCTAGTTTTACTTGAGCTTTTGAAATGCTAGTCAGCTATTCCTAGTTGTAAAAAAAACCCAACAACAACAAACAAACAAACAAAAAACAACTAACACCCCTTTATTATTGTAATGGTAAGGAAAAAAGTAAGTGCCAAAATCTTTCAAACAGCACAATATACAAAAAAAAAAATATTTCAACTGAGCTGCTCCAGCATGCTGCTACAATGAACAAAGCGATTCTTAAATTGATCTAAATCTTGATCAATTAGGAGTGTACCACCTAACAGAACCATAAATCAGACATACTTCACAGTTTTATCAGCTCAGATACCGCAAATAACTAATGAACAAAAATATTGACGCAACATAAAGTATACATTCAATTTTGATTAGAACTTATCCGAGATTATTCCTACTGTCAAAGAACTCAACCCCAGAGAACTAATTGTTAATTGTTTGGAAGATTCCTTCACCTCGGCAGGTTCACTTTCCTTAAACTCCTGCCATTTCTACTGTTCACCTCTGCAAATGATAATTTCCATAATTTTACTTGACATTATTCAAATACTGTCATAAATATTTATGCCGGGTTCTAGGAGAGAAAACAGAAAGATACGTGTTGTAGAGGCCAGCAGAGGCTTTCTGTTTCCACATTCCTGGTCATGGAAATTATTCAGTTAAACATTTGAATAAAAATCATTTGCTGAAAGTCAAGAAGCCAAAGTAGAAGTTCTAGATAAACAACATAAATGAGTTTTAATAGTCATCTCCGAAGGTCATCAGCTGACATAAACAATCCCCAAACCTGGGTTTTCTAAAATCACTTCTAAATGTCTCTTTTGCAATAAATTATATTGAATCAGACATTAAATTCTAATGATAAACTAAATTATCACTTGAAAAAACTAAAATATGAACAAAAATAATGATGCACCTTAAAATTAAAAAAATGAATTAAGTTTCAATCTAAAAAGCAATTACATTTCAAGAGTGATCCCATAATAAACCGTTTCAGCTGTGATACAATACAAATATTACATTTAAATGCTCATCAAGGTCTCACTTTTTACATTACAAAAGGTTTTCATCCATTTTTCATAAACAAATCAAGGCTTATTAGAATACTGTGAGGGAAACAAAGAGAAACCATATTCTATTCGGTTCTATCAGGACAGAGCAGCAAAGTGGATAACATGGATCACAGAGCTTTTGTCCATGTGGAAATAATCCTCATGTCCAAAAGGCAAGGAGCACATTTTATCGAGTTTCACAGTATGAGTGGTTCTTCTTAGGGTATGGACTGATTTAACAGGGAAATTGTGTTTCTCTGAATTCAAAAATGCTTTTTTCATGGTTCTTTCAAGTGCTTTTACATTGATGGTTCTGTTGCTGGTGTTTCTCAGTAAGGAGATGGAAACTAATGGAAAATGAGAAAACTGCTGGTGGCTGTAACTGCAAAAGGTTTGAATTTTTTGGTCAATCTACTCTTAAATATTCACTATCATACTGTGATGAGAAGAGATTTTAGGGGCCGCAAGAAATGTAACCCATATTCCTTGTCCAATAAGCTGGAATTTACCTCAAGGAAAGTGTGTTGATGTTTTTTTTCTTTTTCCTGTTATTAACAAGATTGAAAAGAAATATTTAGCATGATCAAAATGATGAATAATATAATAGTGTTATGATTGTCAGTGATGGTTGCTTTGTCAGACCATCTTCTTGAAGACAGGAATGCAAGGGTGTTAAGGAGAGAGTTTTAACCGGCTGTGCCAGTTTGTAGTTCAGGAGAAGGGTGACAAGCTGTCTGAATAAAAAAACAAAAGGAGAGTGGTAGTTAAACCAAAGAAGGGGGTGAGGAAATAATGCAGAGAAAGTGAATGAAAAGGGAAGAAGGTACAGGAGGAGTCTGCTGGTCATCTTTTAATTTTATGCTTGCAAAATGTTGAACTATGTCATCGTCGAATAACTGAACATCACCTGCTGAGTTGAAAGTGGAACATACATTAAAATAACCCCGGGGATGAACATCAGGGAGGAAGAATAACCAACTGGCCTATTGTTGAGGATGAAAACAAGTTAGGATCCTTTGGATTTTGAACTCAGTTTCACAAGTCTAGCTCCTAATACCTATAAATCCTACTGAATGAATTTCCAGATTCCTGTACTGGAGTTGGATTGGATCATACTGAGACAAAACTTTGATGTAAAAAAAAAAATATTGGCCAGGATCCATTTATTTTCTCTATCCAAAATAATTTGGAAGCATAACTAAAACAAAGAGGCCTCAACTCTCAGTATAAGGACAGGATCAGAATAATAGTGTGCTTTTTCCTGCAAAAGCTTTGTAATACAAACAACACAAAATTAATTTAAAGAACTGTGGACCTTCCTGGCCTGATGCTTTGATACGATGTAAAACTTCTAATTTTGTATCTAAACATTTATGGGGGCCTTCTAATTGGTCACCTGAACACTTAATTTATACTTCAGCAAATATCACAAATTACTTACGCCGGAAATGCACATCAAGCTCCAAAGGATTCAGATTATTTAAATAGTAAATTGGTCGAGTGATCCATCTCTAATGGGTGAACTCATAGGATTCTTCTAAACATACAAAAAATATTCTTCAGCAGACACAAATATTTTAACACAATCCTAAATGCTCAAAACAGCCACTGATTTGCTACAACATAGTGACATATGTCAACATTCCACATTATAACAAATTCATCTGCTTTGGACATGAGTGACAGAAGAGAATGATTTTATCAATGTGTCATTTCAGTTCTCTCTGGTGGCTTTGCTTTTAAAAGGATCAATATAACAAAAACAAATCACTGCTTCTATGTGTCCTACTTGTAGGCAACCTGCCAAGTCAATATTAAGACAGTGCAGCACTAAGGATGACAGTAGTCATGAAATGATCTTTATATATATATATATATAGATCTATAGATCTATATATATATGTATATATAGATCTATAGATCTATAGATCTATAGATATATATATCTATATATAGATCTATAGATATATATATCTATAGATATATACATATATCTATATATATATGTATATATAGATCTATAGATCTATAGATCTATAGATCTATATATCTATATATAGATCTATAGATCTATATATAGATATATAGATCTATAGATCTATATATCTATATCTATAGATATATATATATGTATGTATGTATGTATGTATGTATGTAGACAGAAAGAGAGATAAAGACAGACAGAACAAAAGAGCTAGATAGATGTATTTAACATGCCACTCCTCTTGTAGGACATACCGCTCATTGTTCAAGCAGCCTTAGTCCCGGTGGTACTTTTTTTTTTTTCTGTTGTACCTGAGAAACTGATTTACTGCTTCACAGAGTTTTCACTTTGAGAAAATGAACTCAAGGAAATCTATTAAAAGTCTGACCCTCTGAGGTCAACAAACAAGTCTGGTCTCCCTTCGTCTACCTGCTCTCCTGCAATTAAGTTTTTTTGCACAAACTTAAAAAAAAAAAAAGAAAAAAAAAAAACTGAGACAACCAGATGCTTAAATGGACATAATTTATCTAACGATTTAGGGAGTTTGGAGGGTTACAGCATATACAAGTATAAATTCGATAACTATTGAAAAATACTATCATCTTCATCATTTATTGATGATCATTATTTTATGTTTATGACATAACATGTCAGCAAGCCGACACAAACTAAGCTGAGATTGCAAAAGAGATCAAATAATGGCAATTTTTAAAAATCGGTCTACCAGAGAAATGTTTATTTAAGTTTTTTTTTTTGTTTTTTTTTAATTTAAAGAGAACGAGCAAAGCAAAAATTAAGCAATTAGAGGTTAAAGAAGGTTGCCCAGATTGACTGACTGATTAAAATGAAATTCAAAATGTCAGGTGTGGTGTGGAAAGATTTCTCATCTTCTCTGAAATACAACAGTTAATGGATCCAATTTATCAATCAAATGTAGTCCTCTGGACCTCTGATACGGAAGTTTATATGGCTGAGCTAAAACAAGGGAAAAGGAGGAACAAGAAAGCAATGATGGCAGAGAGAATTATTTTTTTTTGTTTTGCATTTTAACACATGCTGGAAGGTTTTGTCAAGCATGTATTAATAATGGTGGCCTTTATATGTGAAACAGCCAATCCGGGGGCGTGAGGAAATATTCTAAGTTTTAAAAGGAAGTTCAAAAGATATCGCTTTGCCAAAGTTTTTAATTAAGACTTTTTTTTTTTTTTCTAGAGCTGTAAATGTATTTAATTTTGAGTTTTCTGCAATGTATTTTTCAAGGAGTTTTTAATTGATTATTTTATGTTTATTCTCATTTCTCCCTTTTATTGGTTCGCTTTGTCTTCAGTATTTTTTGTTTGCCTGACTTATTTCGTTAAAGGTACTTTTAAACATACAAGTCTCATCAAAGAGCATGTTCCAATTTATTGAACATGACCATGTGTCTGTATGTGCTTATCCAGTGTCTTACTGTGAGTCTGTTTTCATGCATCTGTGTTGTCGGCTGCTGAGTGACGCTCATTTGTTTATTTTACGCATTACTTCCACTGATTTCTGTAATGCAGTTTGAGCTACAATTTTTACTGTAAAAACAACAACAAAATAATACTGAATGATAACCATAGTTTTTTTACTTCATCTCTACAGAGTTGTCATTCTTCTGGACACAATTTACCTAATGATACTTATGTACACATATTTTTCTCCCACCCCTTTCTCTCCCAGAGACGGATATAAATCTGGACACACATATGCATGCAAAAGTCAGTCAAGCTTATTATACAAAGATACAGCAGGGTTAGTTCTGAGCTGTGTGTCAGCTGACATTTTCTGTTCCACAGGGCCAATGGCCTGTGACAGACATTCTTACAAAAGCACACTTTGAATGGGAAAGTAGTTTCTGTTTTCCTTTAGTGAAGGCACACTAAAGGGGTGTTGCACATTTACATAAGAATGATAAAAGACTTCTCCATGTCTAATTTTAAAGAATGCACCAGCTCCACTCTTAGTTGCTCTGTACCTCTGCTGTGCCACCCAATAAAAAACGTTTCAAGACCCATCTATGCTATTAAGAACGTAGATTTCTTCATGGCAAATAATACATTAGAGGCACAAAAATAACAAAATAGTATTTCATATTCCAGTTGACTTCATGTTAATGATGAAGCTCCTTATTGCTGATCTACAGAGCTCTGTTGCTTTCTCCTTATTATTCCTGTAACAGTGCAACATAATTTACAGTACTTTACATATGTGGAAAAAACACATCGCCGGCTTCAGTCTTGTATTTTCTCCCTTTCAATAGTAACATATTTCAGAAGGAGCTGACATGGGACAGCAAAGTGCTCTCTGGAGATCTGTGACTTCATGTTTAAGTATTTCATAGAATTATTTAACTCGAGCAACATTAATCTTAGATC
The DNA here is from genome assembly GCA_903067055.1 of Poeciliopsis paucimaculata. NCBI lineage: Eukaryota > Metazoa > Chordata > Actinopteri > Cyprinodontiformes > Poeciliidae > Poeciliopsis > Poeciliopsis paucimaculata. The sequence goes on along the minus strand of CAEGAD010039233.1, from coordinate 63,540 downwards.
AATTTTACAACTGAAGCACTACTATAAAATCTATACTTAGCATTAAATAAAGTAACCCAGAAATGCAGGAAGAAAAATCAATCACGAACCAGAACTGGGGTGAGCAATGTGACTATTACTGCCTTTGCAACGTAATAAAGGATAAAATCAAATAGAAGAAAAAAACCAAAAACAACAAGTAGTGATGTCAGCAGAATTCCCAACAGTGACCATGTAGACAAACCATAACCAGCATAACCATGAAGTCTTTCTCCAACACATGTCTGATGTCATAAAATTCAACATAAAAGCACAGCGATGTGATTATGAAATTTTGCTAGTCAAATAAGTGTAGTGTTTGTTCAGATCACACAAATAACTGAACAAACACCCATTGACCCAGGAAAAGCATTTAAAATAAGTATATATTTAATTGATAAATAGGAGCTAAACATTTGACAAAAATAACCTATGTTTGTGCTGTCACATGCCATTTGTTATAGAACTTGTAAAACACGTCAGTAAGGTTTTTAACTTCCTTATCTGATAAAGCAATAAGTAATTTGAAGAGTATGATTCAGACAGAGTATTCAAAAATGCTGAATGTATTCAACTGGCCTGTCTGTTCCTCTTCATAATGGATGTTGCAGTCATATATCAAAGATAAACAGGAATCATCATTCTACATGACAGCATCAACCTGTGATGATGGGCTGAGTGGCCCGATGGAAAAGTGCTACACCCCAACACAGGGAGAAAGCAGTCGTTTGTAATCCCAGTGCACTGTAATCACAGCAACATCATATTCATCATCACATCCAGACATACGGAGACACAGGAGGGAAAAGAAAACTAATGGCTGTACAAAAATAAATGCGTCATCACTTTGCTGACAACAGATCTGAAGGTGTTTACTTTCAAAATAACTCTGTCTTTACTTCTTTTTTTTAGACAGAGTCGATATGTGTGATTTTATCCCCAAAGATATCTTCCAACACCAGAACACACTGCATCCCTGGCTTTACTTGGTTTCACTAAGTTCCAAGCAAATGGTCTGCTCTTACAACCAAATTAGAGACCACACTTAAATGCTCAGTTTCCTTTGGACATCATCTCTACTTTACATTTGAATCTAATATTATCCACATCACCTCTTTGACAGTCTCCAAATGTAGGGCAACATCTTACGCACTGATAATGACTATTGATAATGAATCAAATAGCATCCAATCTGCTGCCACTGATGTAAAATCTACTTTACCTAGAACTTCAGAGTGATCAATACTTATATTGATCACTTATATTGATCACCTCTTCATGTTGTTAAATATTATTACATTTTATTGCACAAATAAACATATTTCCATTTGCCAAATGAGAATTTTGGAATGTCACTATTCTGCTCTCCTTGTTTGTGTCTAACAACTTTAGCAATAAGTTGTTCACCAGTTGAATGAATGCTTGAGTCAAGATGTAGCTTCCTTAACTCCACTTTATTTTGGTGAACCACATGCATGTTTTAACATGGAGTATAACTGTAGGACAGTTATAAAATAGTTACTTTTAATGTTGCATCATTAGAAAAACAAAGGAAATTAAAATGCCATATTGGAAATAAATTAGCATGAACTCATGCATTACGTAGTAATCAAATTTTGCATTTACTTAAAGTATTCTTCACAAATAAGATATTAAATAAATTATTCTCCTGAATATTAAATCAAAACTTACAGACAGTGGTGTTGATGGCATAAACAGAAAGCGGTTTGCAATAGCTGAACTTTCTCATAGGTGGCTGAGTGAAAACTAAAGAAAATGGCTGATTTCGTGTTGCATGCCCAAGCTGACCTTCAAAATAAAAGACTGAATAGACTGAGACTAAATTAGCATTAAACACCTACATCACATTAAGTTAAAGGGCAGAACGGTCATAATTAGCATCATCTGAGCCTTTAAACAAAAAATCAAATGCTAAAACATTTTTTTTTTTTTTTTTTTCTGACTTTTGCTCAGTTTAAATTCCATATAAGCAATTAACATTGGCAAAGAAACACAACAATGACAACAGAAATACTCAATGCTGATCGGAAAACGCAGTTCACAAAAGTGCAACCAGTCACTGGAACAACAAACTATACAGAACACAAAACTTGCAGGAGGAAACATGTAATGCAGCAAAGCATTGTGGTCTATAGAGCTTTGTGACAGACAGGGTGGGAAAAACACTCGTTCAAAATGGACTGTGGTGAAAATGTCATTGGAAAGATTTGGCACATTATGAATGAAAATAAAAGACAAAGGAGGTTCCAAAGCGATAAGTAGCTTACATTCTCTATTCAGTGACAATGGGAAATTATTTGATTTCAGAACTACAGCAGTTGCCCTCAATTATCCTGTGTGACAGCAATGTGACTGAGCAGCAAACATGTACAAGACCTACCACTTCAGAAACTGTTTTTTTGTCATCTTAAACTGAAGCTTAAAAGACTCAAATGTTTTTGTGGATCTAATAACATACCCCAATATTTTGTGGGACTTTCTTGTTGAATAAAATCAATTATAATAAGCAGGTAGAACGTCTCACATTCTCATTTGAAGTCTTGAGTAACATCGATGCTTTATAAGTTTTTGAAACAAATTACTGTGAGTTATTTTTACATAAGACTAAAATAAATCACCAAATACATTTCCTGCTTTTGAAAGAATTTTTACATAAAATTTAGTAGATTGAGAACAGAAACCCATCTTTGCTGAAACTATATTGAATATAGTACACTAGTCTTACATAAAACAAATGAAAGAAGGATGAAAGCCTACTCAAACATTCATTTTATTTGATAGGATCGTCAATATTCAAGGTCTGAGAAAATAAGACTGTCACAAAAAACTAGTAATTGTTTCTGTTTTATTAGAATCAGTATTTATTAAAATTTTGAAAATATTTTTATTTTATTTTTTTTAGTAATTCATCCCATCCTACAGCTGTGTTTTGGGCACACAGCGGTAGAGCAAAGTGTTTATCTTTACCAACAACAAAGCTGTTAAGACAGAAACAAGTAAAGCCTGCATGAAATCCCATTAGGCAATATGATAGAAAATGTAATGCTACAGATTATCAGGAACAGGCCAAAATTTGTTTTGTAACCGAGCGGAACACTTAATGGTCACTGGTCAAAATTCAAATCATTTTTATTCTGACATCCAGAACTGATACTCTCTCAAATTAGAGGCATAGTATGGAAGACTATTTTAACTTATTTTCAAAAGTTCTCCAAAGAAATCGGGTTCAACTATCACAGTAAAAACAGCAGCCTGAGAAGCAGAGATAACCAACTGTACTAAACTGCTTCTGTAACCTGTCAGTCTGTCCTCATCCTTCAACTTAGACATATATGCCTTAGAGAGGCTTGATAGACAACAGACAGATTGTTTCTGTGCTCAGCTCAAGACATTTAATCTCACACCTTCCACCATCCATGCCATCACTTAGCTCTTCGTCACTGTCAGTAAGCATCTACTCAGAGACCAAAGCCCTTGTTTGTATTTTTGCCTCGGGCTGTTTATTTCTCTAATAAGATGAAGCAGATAACTTGACTCATAATATTCTTATGGATTCATTAACAAAGGTTGGTTATTAAGGCATAGCAAAAGTCAATATGATATGATTTTGAGATGAATAGCCAATCATTTATTTTCTACTTAATCCGAGGTCAAATAAAGGAACTACATTTATACTACATTTTATTTTAAATAATGGATTCTTATTATTTTCTCTGTCTTGATGTAGTTCCATTTTTGATCCTTGGCAATATTTCACATTAGGCTTTAAAACTGAGATATGGTGCCAAGTGTGGTCAAGTAGTGTGCTGGCTGTAATTTCTTGTTTAGTATCACTTATCAGTTTACTTTGTTCACACTTAGAGGTTTGAGATGCACTCTCTTATTGCCGATGTTCTATTATCTTACGGCAGATTATGCCAAAAGACAAATGTTCAAGTTTTTTTGGTTGTTTGCTTTCGAAGATGCCTCATCTCTTGTGGGAATACAGCAGATGCAGTTGCTTTGAGGACAAAGCAGAAAACCTCTTTTATGCTTTGCAAGCAAGGAGTATTTGTAATGTTTCACAAACTAATCTAAGCATTACTTTTCTATTGGGAGTAACAGAAAGATAATTAGTGCTGATTGGTCCTGTTGCATTTGTGGTAATGTCCTTATAAATGTATGCTGCAGCACCCTGCCACTGAAAGAGTTTCCCAGCACCAATCCACTCTTGTGCATGTCCTTATGCTGGAGTCATGACAGCTCTGAAGCATTCTTCTGTCTAAGAGCCCCCAGTGAATGGATGGAGAATACCAAGGCAGAGCTGGCGTTCCTGATCTGTTTTTAAATTCTCTAACTCTCACCATCTTAGATGCTACTGCCCCTCACTTATACAGTAACTGATGCCAAAGCGGATTCATAGAAGGTAATCAAGAATGTCACTGAACTGTTGCCTCAACCTCTATGAACATTTTTCTGCTTTTCCTGATTGAGAGTTGACTGGTCAAAGCATTTTGTTAGCTTTGACAGGGCAGCTACTCTGCTTATCTGAAGCATTAACATGTCTTCCAGGTTACAGGTGAGCCACCTTTTCAAAACAATACAATTTAACCATAGAACATTCCTCTGATTTTCTCTGATTGAACAAGATTTAAGGTTCGTTAACACAATATGAATCATCTCTATGGGCTGGCTTTGTGTGCAAAGATTGTCTATTAAATCATCGCTTATATGACCAAAGAATGAAATGTTCATTTGTTTTATTTTTATACTAAATAAAACAATATTTTATATTTTTTTCTTGAAATATATTTATTTCCCTCTCTTATTAAATACATCAGATTTAAACAAGCCAAATTAGTTAGAATAACGCAGTATGGTGCACGCAGTGAAAATTTATGCCGACTTTGCGTTCACTTTATGAAGAAATCTGAAACGCTTTTTGGTTAAAATAAAAAAAGCAATTAAACTAAGTTCCCTGCTTCAGCCTATGTGCAGTTATCATTCTCTGACTCGTCACTGTCATCTGTATCTGGTAACTGTGTGACCATGACAATCTGAAGAGGAGAATTGAAGCTTAACATCAGAAGCCTTTTAACTTTATTAAACTGTCACATCAAACATTTTTCATATAGCCAGCAGACCTCGAGGGATTTAACATTGTAGTTGGAAGCCTGAGAGGTTGTACTGAGTATTAAACAGATCGCATAACCTCTGCAGGCTTGACCTTGTCTGTCTTTTACTGTCATATAATCTATCCTTTGGGGCCTGTTAGGAATTATTGCTGGTAGAAGATAAATTTATGACAGATCACTTATTAGCGATAATTTATAACTTTCATTAGGTAGTTTATTAGGGTTTTTTTTTTTAATTATTATTATTATCATGTTTGTTGTTCAATTATAGTGAACAGTTTATGAAGGGACAGCGAAAAGAGGAAGGAAACAAGATTTTGAACTTTTGTAAAATTTTCTTCTTTGTTGAACTTTGTAGGCACAAAAAAGAAGTCCCATCTCACAGAATGTCTAAAGGATTTCCGTATCTAGTAATTTCACTCTATTAGATTTTTTATTTTTTTTTTTTACTTTTTATGACTTCTCTTCTGTGTGAAGAGATGAAGAATTCCATTTCACAAAGCATTTCTTTAACCACTTCCAAGACAAATCCACAGACATCTAGTGTTTTTTCTTGGGAACTTAATGTTATTATGCAAGAAGACTGTCAGAAATACCATCAGTTTCATAAAAAAAAATAATTTAGGACAGGGTATATGTTGATGTGAAATTAACAGAGCACATTTTCTGAAATTTCAGAACATTTCCTCAGTAGTTTCTTAGATCTGATTCAAAATATACATTTTTATTTTTTTATTTTTCCGTATTCAAAGTGGATTTTTCCCCAAGCTTTTTCCATTTGCTGGGGTTTTAATCTAAAGCTTTTTCTGGCACATGACCATATTATGATGGCATATTGTGAGTCAGTAAGTTGCATTCTTTGAGTACATTACTTATTTAATATGAAACAAAAGAAATTCTTTGTAGAACAAAGCAATAATTTGAATGCAATAATCAGTTTTTCTGACAACGAACCCTTTTGAATTGTTCAATCAATACTTAATTTAAACTAATTTGAAATATTTTTTCAATAATGGGTTTAAGTTGCATCTCAATCAAGATGCTTGTTTTAACAGTTTATGTTTGTTAATGAGAAGAATAAGGATTTCTTCCCCTAAGATTGAAATATAATTACTGAGTAATTGATGTTTTTTTGTTTTTTTTTATAATGAGTGCAAAACTCAATACATTTTTTTTGAAGGACTTCACAATTCTGTGATTGATTATATTTTCTTTAAATTGAACACCGAAGCTACCATAGTGTTCCCTAAATGTCTGAAAGGAAAAATACACAATTATTAGAGGAGAAAAAATAAACTCAGTGCTTTCCATGAAATTTGACCTGTCTTGGAGTGCATATAAGTGAAGGATAAATTTGTTAAACTGTCTTGTCTTTCACAATGTACGTATCTATGCATTTTGTCAACATTTCTTAAAAAGAAACAAAATTTCCATACTCGCAGCATCACTCAGTACAAATATATCAAAGGTCAGTGGATATGACAGCCATGTCTGAGTTTCCGATTTGTTTAGGCAGTCTGTTGGTCAGTGAAATTATTAAAATTCTGAGTTTGCAACTGTCTATAATAAACAGTAAATGTGGATGTCTACTTTTCTAGATAACTGAAAAGATGAGTATCAATAAGTGAAATTGTGCAAAAATTATCAATAAATTCAACTTATTAACAGACTTTTTCTTTGTTGCTTTTTTACACCACCTTGTTATGAATAAGCACAGTCTTAAATTTGCTTGTTGGCCAAAATTTTAAAAGTCACTGCTGTGCAAAAAAAATCTGTCTGCTTTCCATGAATAATGACAAGCTGCTACAGAAGTGGTGCCAGCATTTATCCTTAGTTTGGACCTGAACCACAGAAGCCTCAATCTAAAAATTAGGCCTGCACAGCCTGAATTACAATCCTGGAGTTCATGATGTGAGCTGTCACCAGGACAACAAAACCCCATGGCCGCCGTTCAAAACATAAACCAACCATGTGGCTGTCACCACATGACAGGTGCGACAACAGAAGCAAGCGGCAACTTGTCAGTATCACGGTAGTGAAGTGCAGGAAAGAGTGGCAAGACTGCTTACAATTCAAGCAAGGATGATGGTGGAAACTGTACCAAAAGCCAAAACTTTACATACTACAAATATGTCACACACAGAGACTTATTGAAAAACAGAAATCATCTTACCTGCATTTGAAGGTGAAAATAAAGCCAATCACAAAATAGTAACCCAGCAAAAAGGAGAAACAAAGAGGAAAAAGTCAAATGCAATCAGACACAAAACATTTACCATCTTCAGCTGTAATTGCATTTGAATTAGGTACGCAGGAGGAGTTTGTAAAATACCCAAAAGATTGTCATAATGGGTTATTTACACTTCAGAGTTGAAACATTAATTTATTAGATTTGGAATAACGTAACACAATGTGGAAGAAGTGAAGCACTGTAAATATTTTTGTGATGCACTGTACAAGAAAATTTCCATAGTTTACATTTTCCAAGGCAAACGTATATTATTTAGTATGATTTAAAGATTTCCATTTGACAAACACATAGGTAACATTTGTCTCTTTTTGCATGATTTATAATCCACACTGAGAAACCTAGTATGATGAAACGACAAGAGCTGCACCATAATCAAATATTGTTTAGCCTACATTTCTAAAGAAAAAGAAAATACAATATTCATAAATTCATGATAAACTTCCTATGCTGTAACATTTAGAAATTTGTGAATTTGTTAGCTTTTAAAAGTTTTAAACGCCAGTAAGCATTTTTTTTTTTCTGTTTCTAAGAATGAAATAGTATTTTATCAATTTTTTCTTCCACAGCAACAAACTATCTCTGTGCCAATGGAATGACATACATATGCTTTAAAAGCAAGGCTTTATTTCACCTGTTCTTTTTTTTTTTTTTTCTTTTACAGCAATAAGTAACATGATGTTACATGCCATTCGCAGATTTTACATGCCACAGTCTCCTAAAGAAGTGAACTACAATTTCAAATCTAATCCTGGCATGGTGGATGTTTCATGAATCTGTCTGAGGAGAAGAAAATTATTTGTCTAGATGATGTATATTATTCTTTTCTCTTGTCCAAGTCAAAGAAAACAACAATTTGTTTCAGCATGAACCTCAACAATTTCAGTAGTGAATGATTGATGGTGTGAGTAATATCAGAGATGTCAAGACTTTACAATCCTGAGCCTGGGTTCTACAATAAGGACTGGAAATGAAAATTCTTCTGCATGAGATTTCGGCTGCACACTGCTACAGACAAATAGTTTTATATTCAGTCTCTCTCTGAATTGATCATGCATTATTTTCACTTAAATGTAATAACAAAGCAATCCCCCTGGATTTTTTCTCTCAATTATTTGTAAATGCAGAGGTTCCAGTACGGCACCTTGAAACAACATGCTGGGCCATGTTCAATCAAAGACCATAACCAGAGGCAGAACTTCAAATTTATGATAACATAAAAAGCTGTGGAACAGCTATTGAAAGACTAAACTAAAGCTCTGACAAGTAAACAAGAACTTAACTCATCTATGTCAGATGTCTAAAAATCCAGGGATCTCTACATGTAAACAATGCGTTCCACTAACTGCATGCAGTTTTTCAGTTCACCTTTTTCCTGCATTTCAGCAAGACTGTTCTGTGTGTAAAAACAACCATTACACACAAACGGTTGTTTGTAATGGGGGCATTACGTAAAATCAGCTACCTTTGAATTTTATGTGTTGTTATAATGTCATTCACTCATCAAACACAGACCTGCAGTTCTGCCTTGACTCATCAATGCGTGTTCAAATGTCTCAAAGGGTCTTTTGTACAAATAGCCCAGCAAGAAACCAACATAATTTGAACATTTTTACTTCTAACAGACAAATAAGGAAAGAATGGCTTCATTTATTTCTTGGTACTTTTGTCTGACTTTTCAAAGAGCTTCAGGTGACTTTCTGTCACGCTGAGAGCCGAATAATGTTTTCAGCTTTTCCAACAAGTGTTCTTATTTGTTCAAAAGAGCAAAAAGGCAAATGTTTGTGTTAGTATCAGTTCTTACTAGTCAACGGAATTTGTACCGATATAAATTAGAAGATAATCTTAGGATAAGAAACTGTTTCTCTGTTTTATATTAAGTGAAATCTTCAATCTCCAAAAATGTAAGCTGTTAGATTATTGATTTTCTTCATTGAAAAGAAAGAGACAACATTCTTATCATCTCCCTTAATGAATATCCTCATAACCAAAGCATCCATTAACCATCAACAAAATGTTTCAAGTCCATTTAGTTATTAATATGAAATTTTCTCATCTCACTATATCTTTGAAATAAAAACTGATGTTTAGTTGATATATATAGTAGTGGTGTAAATGTTCCTCATGCAACAACACAATGAAAACCCTGAGAGAAAAAAACTGTTTTATCAAACACTGACCCCTGTGTTTCCTCTGTGCTCAGCTTTGCCTCAAACAGTGGCTGTTTCCCAGTTGAAAATATTGATGGTAATGGGTCAATCTTATCTATAAGTTAATTTAAATCGAATATTAACCTCAACTCAGAACATGAATAACTCCTCAAAAATCTCATTGTATACTATGAAGTGTAATTGTAAATGAAGGCCTTGCTATAAAACAAGCAATTCCAAAGGATATTTGATTCAAATTTAATTCTATCACAATATCATGTAGGTAGAGAGCGTGGGTTGAACCTAGGGAGCATTTTCCAACCTCCAACAGTGAGTAAGCCATCATCAACAATCACACAAGAGGCATTTAAAACAGAGTGAATGACACTTTGTGGACCGTGTCTCTTATCTAAAATTACTGGAAATGGTGATATATGAACCTGTAGGGGTGTACAAAACTGAAAATAAACAAATAAAGCAGTTTATATGTGTTTGTTAAGAAGCAGGTTGTACTCTATGTCTAGTTTCATGCGTGGTTGTGAAATAACACCAACATTAACCAAGCTGTGTGCTAAGGAGTTTTGTTAAACTTACATCAGATGATGTATTTCAGATGAGCCTTGCCGTTTTTGCTGCGAGGTTGTGCTGGTAGTAACAGTACTTTGATTGTGATTTATGTTAATTGACATACTGAATCTCCACAGTCAGATGTGAGAAAATGTGTTTGTTTGTGTAGTGAAGTAGGAACACTGCAGGTTTGAGTACTACCACTGAACCATTACTGTAATGAGATTAATACTTTTCTTCTTTTAAGTTAATGAGCAGCTGTAATAAGAAGTACCAGGCTGAGAACTGACAGCTTACAGACCCATTTAATAAATTAGAATATTACTGAAAAGTTTGTGTATCTCAGGAAATTAATTCACTAAGTGAAGCACTTTATATAAATTAGTGACACCAGGCTGTTATTTTCAAGCTCTCATTTCAGACATATTTTTGTATGTCACAGCTAATGAAAACAATAATTTGATTAGAACATATATCAGACTAACATTTTTTAGAATTATCAAATAGGACTACAGATTGCTATTACTATATAATATATATATATATATATTTTAAATAAATGATAATACAGTCAAATTTTATTGCGACTATGTCTTCAAAGCATCTATCTACCTATCTATTGAATAATCTGCCTAACCCTGTTATACAGATTCCATGTTGTAAATGAATTGCTTTACAATCCTGGTGATAATAATGGTCACTAACAATTGTTTTTTTAAGATTATTGCCTCTGTTCTAATGTGACAGCCTGTTCACATTAAATCCTGCCTTCTTTATAGGGCCATCCAGGATAGTGCCTAACCCCTTAAATTGAGTCATTAATAATGTCTTTCCTTCAAAAACTTCATCACTGCAGAGAAAAAATTAACTGTATTAAACTTGACGAATACACAATGCAAATTATCTGGCCATCTTGTGGAATATTAATTGAAAATAAAATGCAATTAAATATAATTTTTAGCATTTAAAAAAATTATGGGTATTTTTTTGGGCACTGTTGATCAAACTGATGCACAATGAAAATTCCTCTATGGACATTTCTGTCCTCTCTTGCCATCTAACTTCTCCCTTTTTATGGTCAGATTACAATTCAACTGAGACAGTTCTTGGCTCCAGTCTCTTTTTATCCCCTTGTTCACTCAATCTACTCCCTCCACACACCAAAGAAAAAAAAAAAAAAAAAAAAAAAAAACTTGACTAATTTTAGTTATTTCTATCATATGCTGTATATTATGCTCCTAATCTCCTCTGTAGCATTTTAATATAACCACTGTTACTGTACTTGCCACTAAAACTCTAGGTACACTAGAATGATCATGATTGTCTGTGACTTGACAATTTGAATGCAGAGTTGTTGTTTTTTTTTTGTTTTTTTTAAATACAAAGAAAAGGCTCTTTATTTGAATATTTTATGGTAACACAAAGATCAGGTGCTAGGAAGACATAATCTAGTGTCATTAGAATCTTAAGTCTGAATTTGTTATCCCAAATCAGCTTGTTTAGATTTACAGCTTAGAGTGTGAAATACACAAGTCAAACAAAAAGATAAAGACTCTTTATGGCATCTGAAACGCTAGCCTTTTCCCCAATGTGCATCTCTGAGCCATGTTCTACACTTTTCCAATCTTTCCTAAATTGTGAAGAAAAAAATAACAAGTGATCGATTCCTGTGCAACACGGTGCAGCAACTGAGCAAGAGTCTCAGTTTAAACAGAACAGAGAAAATCTCTTCAGATTTAGTCTCCTGGACTCCCTTTTGACTTTCTTGCAACTCCTTAATTCAAACACTCGCTGCTTCACCACTTAGTCAGTCGCATTTCCTTTTTGACCAGATACACTTAAAATCAACAGTCATTCATTATTTTCGACATGTAATTACAAAGGTAGGCAGGAGAAAGGAAACAAATGCTAATTTCCTTTTCCTATTGCCACCTTGTCTCCTGGCTCACACAGGTTCCATGCATTCCTGTTTCTGTGGCACTTCTTTCTCATCTTCGAACACTCATGAATCACATCCACCTGGAAAACACTACACTTTTTTTTTTTTTTTTTGGTCCCCCGGACAACGTGGAACCGGTGCCAAAAGGAAGACCTTTGGGTCAAATCTGATTTGTACATGAGATGCAAAGTGAAGAAGATAAAGTATTCAAACAAACAATTTATTTCTACACATTAGTGCTTGAAGAAGGTATAATCATCAGCTCACCGTTTAACCCTCCGACTCTGTCAAAGCAGTCAGCTGCACAATCACCCCCCAGTGCGGTTTCCCTCTCTGTCACACTCTGCTACTGTACGCGGACTGCTGTCAGCTCATCTCCTGCTCTCATTTATTCAGACTGAATACAGCTCAGTGAAGTCTGGGGTTCCACCGTCGGGATGCACACTTCTCTGGCTTGTCAGGTGTTTTCAGAAAAGATAGACTCTCCCTATGCCTTTGGAGCTCCATTAAGCATCAGACAAATTTAAACTGCAGGTGTTGATTCATCTCTACATTGATAAAGAAATATTTAAAAAATCAAGTTAGAAGAAGAGTGAATAAAATGATGACTTTTCTTGAAGTCAGAAGAGGAATGTGATTTTAGTTATACAAGTTTTTGGTATCTAGAAGTATGATGCACTCTTTAAGAGTTTACAACAAATTTACAACATGTTTAAGAATTAAGTATTACAACATGTTTAATTTACAAATAATTTACAACAAATTCCAATTTACTTAATACACTATATCTGTGCTATAAAGCATATTGCAAGACAACATATCCACAACTCATTTTTATAAGTTTAAGTTATTTTGCTCCATATCTTATAAGACAGTACGAATTCTCCCACATAATGAATACATTGTTTATTGAAAAAGAGTTATAGTTTATATGCTGAAAAAAATAAATAAATAAAATAAATAAATAAATAAATTGTTGTACTTTACTGTTCAGTGTTTGCTAAAAAGACATGATTTCCCTCCATATTACTGAAGATGCCACAGAGCAATAAAAAATCTAATATTCTGCCTTAAACAATGAACACAGAATTATTTATTTTATTTTATTAATTATCTCATTGCTGAGTCTTTCTTTGTTGCACTGATACGGTTAGCTCCTGACTACCATTATGTATGGAACTGACAGTAGTTCTATTCTCTGAACAAATAATTTGAAATGTCAATGAGCTCATACACAGTGACTGCAGCAGAATTTTGATCAGTTTATGCATTTTTAAATCAGTTTTTCTGCAAATGATGGATGAGTTGTCATGACAAAGTGGTAAAAATTTCTTCTCCTGCCTGACTTAAATGATTCAGCATGCTGAAACAATGTCTTTAGATTTATTTATACCTTTTTTGTATTTACCTTTAGTAATTTTCCTTTACATATGCATATGTTTCTTTCATCTCAAGGAGCAACACATTTTAAAATCTTTCTGCTTATCTGACTGTCAACTAGGTCAACTAAGAGTATCTTGGTGTCTTGTTAAGCTTGAGGTTAGTTATAATTAAATCTGTAATCAAATTTAGTCTTTTCTCTGTATTCATGAAATATCTAAAGATGTATTCTCATTCTACAGAAATAAGGTTAGAAAAACATTAAGTTGTAAACTGAAAGAAACTTTTACACTAGCACATCCATGTTCATTTTATCAACCCTGCCTCACCTCACAGCTGTTACTGTTATGAGTGATTCAGTCCCTTTTTGCAGCACAAAATCCCACCTGCTAGATATTCTTGCAAAAGCTTTCCATTTCCCTTGATGTGTGTTTCCAAACACAGATGAAACCTGAAATGATTCTGAGGGAAGCCACTGAGTCGGTCTGTTTTCTAAATGATTCCCTGAAACACTGAAAAAGGGCATGGCTGCTCTCTCAGGGAGACAGACATAAAACAAACACTGGCTGAATCACAGGTGCAAATATCAATAGACACTTGCAAAGATATGTATATTTAGTCCCGTATGTATGAGAAAACAGCTAAATAAAAGTGAGACAGGATGGATGAACATATAGCTCTTAATTTTATTGAAAGGTGATCACTTCAGATTTAGCAAATAAACCCCACTCATTCTGAATAGTAATATTGTCCATTAAGTGACTTTATATGATAACATACATTCACTTTTCAAAATGTGTCCGTATTAATTCTTCGATTTTAGATTTTTCTAAAGTCTACTATAAATTAAATAACAATGGTAATTTTTTTTTTTTTTTTTTTTTCTGAAAGAAGTAAAAAAACAGCTAGAAATGATAAGTAGAACTAAAAAAAATCAAGACATTATGTGTGTATCTTAGCTTTAGGAAAGAGTACACCCCTTGTTTATATTCTGGGCTCGACTTTGGCAACAAGTTGCTATTTTTTACTTCATCATAGCTACGGGATTAAATTCAGCTCTAAAGGCACACAAATCCCAGCCAAACGTTAATGTGCAGCCATTGTACTTTATCTGCTCACTGTTTAAATACATGAGTAATCATGTTTTTTTGTTTTCTTTTTTTGTTTTTTTTTGTTGTTTTTTTTAAAAAGATCCCTTTGCTAATTTAATAGCATTAACAACTGACATCTCTTCTTTCAGCCAATCCTAAATGTGAAAAGCACAGAGCAAAAGCAACAGTTTGTTATACATGGGAGCAGTTTAGTTGCTCCCATGTATATGTTTGTTCCTCTGTTAACCTCTCAGAATCCCCATAAAGCCTCCCATGATAGTGTGGCCAGAGCAACACAGCTGGCATGACCTTTATGGTCACAGCAGCAGACTCTGTCTACACTAGGCACAGTGATGACAGAGAGAAAGTTGGGCAGAGCAAGTGACTGCATTGTTTTTTTGTTATTTTTTTCTGTCTCCAGTACGAGTCTAATTAAATTTTAATTTGGTGCAGAATGCTGCCATGCAATTCAGGTGGAAAACACCAGAAATTATTAACAGGTCCGCTGGCAGGAGAGAGGTCAGAAACTACAATAGAATAAGAAAATATCAAAATCTCCAAATTTATTTTGGTAGCTTGACTTATGAATTATGCCTGCTGATGACATTAGGCATGGAGACCAAGGATCTATTTAATATGAACTGAAAGTGTCTCACTTAAAATTAAAATCCATAAAATATTTAGTGTAAACTTTACATAAAACTTGACTTGTAAATCATCAATATTCTTTTTGATCATCTCAGTGATTCTAGTGAGAGCTACAATCATATGGCATACTCCACTATCAAACTGTGATGAACTGAATTTGAACTGAGTTTTGGAAAAAGACTGATCTGAGGTTGATTCTGTGTTCCAACATATGCCATTTTGGAGTTGTTACGAATTCTTGAACCATATTTAAAAGAAAGAAACCTTCTGCTCAAATCAACTGATCTCCAAGTTGTGTGCGTGTGTGTGTGTGGGGTAGGGAGGAGGGGTTACAGCGGAATTTCTCTGCAGGAGATCTGTCTGCATTCAGACATGCAACCCTGTGGAGCATCCCCTTACCACAAAAGGGATGAGTCTGCCCTGTATCTTCAGAAGGAATTTGGGAAATTTTGCAAAAACTCCAGTTTAATTTTATTCTTTGCAGTGTAATCAAATATGATTTGACTGGGGCATTTAAACAGAGACAATTGTTCTGTACAATTTTTCATTCTAAAAATCTGCTATAAAGCTGTCACTTTAAAGTCTTGTGAATTCTGTGGGAGAGACCACTGACCTGAATACAACAGTGGGTGTAGTCGTTAATTCGCGTTTGTAGCCACCAGATTCATCAACATTTGATTCCATGCTGGGATTGGCCAGTATACACACATTTTCACAAATCTGATATGTAATTTGTCCGAAAATCATTACTAGGCCCAAAGTTTTACTAGTTTTTGATAAAAGAGGGCCAAGTATTTTTTGTGGAGGAGGAGTTTAGTTTTCCTTCGAGAGTAGACTTTCCAGCAGTCATAATTGTATGATTCACTCAGTGTTGTGATTCACAGGAGAACACAACTTTACTACGAAGTATAATAAATTTAAATAAATTGAAGACCGTACTCAATTACATTCAATAACAAGATTTTTGTTTCAAATCTCTCTTATATGGTATGTAACATTAACAATTTTTACTTTCATTTACCAATTTATTTTTTTACCCTCATGCCACCAAATCAGCATGTACCAAGTTAAAGTAAAGAAATGAATAACAGCGTCTCTAACAAAGAAAAATAAATAAAAAAATATATAAAAACAATGCCACAGAGATGGTAGTGGAGTCTCTGAAGTCCTAATTCAGAAAAAAAAAAAAAAAAAAATTGTGAAAGAATGTCCATCCATCTAGCACGTTTATCTGTAGTGGGGCCACAAGGGTTGCTGGTTCCTATCTCCAGTGGTCAATGGGTGAGAGGAGGGGTACACAAAAGATAGGCCGCCAGTCCAAGGCAGGACAATACAGAGGCAGACAACCATGCATGCACACACTCAGAGAATTTATAGAGACAAGTTTTTGGACTGTGGGAGGAAGCCGGGGATAACAATGAACAGGGAGAACATTCAAACTCCATGCAGACAGTCCCTGGGCCGGGATTCGAACCCAGGACCGTTTTGCTGGAAGGCAACAGTGCTACCAACTGCACAACTTGTCAACCCGTGAATGAATGTATGTGTGAATAAATAAATCTGAATGAACATTGATAAAGTGCTGTACAAGTAGAGGGCATTTCTCACTTACATCACATTTGACCATAAAATCTCAATGTAAAATACCTCATGGATGTTAAGGTGTATTTAAGTGAGCCAGCTGGTCAATACTATGTCTTTGACAATTTTATCAACTTCTACTTTCCAAGATAAGTTGTTATTGACTTCGGGTATTATGCATCCATTGTACAGCATCATACAAGTGTTGCCAGAGTATTTAAATGTAGTAATCAGTCAGATTTCGACACATTGTCACATTTAATGTGTTAATCTGTGGTGTACATCACCTTGGTGTTCATCCGAGGAGAGGAACATGTTGCTTAGAAAACTTGAAGGCCTTTTTTTACTTGAAAGGTTCTTTGTATAGTTATGGTTCACCAGCAGAAGCTTAAATGAAACTTCTGTTTTGAATACCTTTGGCAAAATTGATCTACGATTAAACTTATATGGGAGTGAAAATGTCTGAAAGGACTCATGATGCAATGTCACTTCAATTTCCTACTTTAACATATACACTGCCAGTTTTTCGTCTCCGAAATGAGCGCCTGTGTATGGGTCAGAGTTTGAGTGAAGGACCACTCCCATGTTTTTTTCATTGAGTGCAGTCTCTGTGTGAAAAGTCTACTAGTTACAGGCCGTTTTGTGAGCATGCCATGTTTATAAATGTGATCCCGGGACTGTTGTGCAGCTTTGAACAAGTGCTCTGAACTGAATTGGTTCATATATTTAGCAGCTCAACATCCTCCCATGAAGTCTGGTATTTATTGCAAAGGAGACACGGATATAATTTATTTCTGCTAATTCCACAGTTGTGCAGCTCTATCAAAGAAGATAAAACCTTTGTTTGTATGTATAGTGACAGGACAATTCAGGATATTTAAAGTTATATTAGACAGCGGAAAAATCTGGAGATGCACTCAGATTGTGGAAAACCAATGGTTTTAAGGTCTATACATAGCAACTTGAGAAATACTGTGTGTTTTCAATGTTCTCATGAATATAAGAATGTCTATAATTATTTTAGAAAGAACATGTATCCTCTTTGGAAGTATTCAGCACTTTGATCTACATCAGCTGTGAGCATCTTGGATAAGAGATGTAATCATTCCAACAAAATTATAGATAATGTTTACTTGTTTGTCACAGACTGATCACTCAATCAGTCTGTGACAGGATATATATTCTCAACAAGAGAAACATATGCTCTATTTCCTTACTACAGAGCTATCAGATTATCTCATTAGTTCTTTGAGGTTGTGTTATGAGGATGAGGATTATGGAGACAGAGTTTGTTGATGACTCGTCTCTGTGTTTTTTCTATTTTTGTAAAAATATGAAACACGTCAATCACTTATTAATATTACAGAGTTTAATTAGTCCTGATTACTCAGACAACACCTTTGGAGACTAGACATTTATGTTTTGCTGATGAACAATGAGATGTCAGGCTAAGGGAGCTGTTGTCAAGGTGAGGGAGTGAAAGCTTAGCCAAAATAAGCAAATAAAGTACTTTTCATTTCTCCATACAGACATACAGTGAATATTGAAGTTTCACATGACTAATGAATGTTAGAATACAACTCCTTCATTCAATTACAATTTAAAATGAAATGGCAATTAATATTATACAGCAGAAAATAACTACACTGCAAATGTTTATAGAGAAAATATTGAATTTTCCCTATTAAGCCGATCAATCACAGTATTTCCTCTGTGTCTATCCCATTAGAAAACAATCACATTTTCTTTTAGAGCTGACTCTTGCAATCATTACTTCCTGGTGACATATTATTTCAAAAGCATACAGCATAGGAAAACATGGAAAAAAGGCCACAGATACACACACACATTCATTTTCTATTAGAGATGCATCATCCCGTTTACATCCTGGTGTGATCTTTCTGCAAAACTGGTGGCAATCCTCTAAAGTCCATGTAACATTTAATGTGACCTTTGTTTGCCGGCATGATGTCTGTTGTTAATGTCATACTGAAAACTGCGAAGTCATCAGACCAGTGTCATAAAACAGAAAAAACACCCAGATTTAATATCTACCTCCATACATTTTCCATCAAATACTTCATATAGCTTTCAGAGAATGTATGGTCATTATTTGTCTCCTCAATCTGAGTGTCCGGCCTTAGACAACAGAACTCTCTAATGACTCTGGGAATAGTTACACCACATTACACAGTTAGTAAAATAAGTATTGAACATGATTTTCACATTAAACATGTTCTTAACATTTCTACTGAAATTTGCCCCAGCTGTCAAAAACAGCCCAAGTAATCAACGCAAAAAATTTTTTTAACAAAAGTAATCTATAAATTACAGAAAGTAGGCATTAAACACCTACTTCCTGGATAATATCCAGGAAGGATATAAAAAAAAAGTATGGAAAATAAAAAAAACTACCTAAAGTTTCTCAATATATAGGAAGCATTCTTGTTGATATGTGCAAAAGCATATCCACTGGTTTAATATTTACTTCAACTAAAATGTTTCTGTTTAACAAAGTATTACTACACTAGGGTAAAAGTGATAAAAGCAAATTGATCTTCAAAGAAAAGTCCACATAGGTTACAGCTGCTTTAGTAGCACATCTGAATGTTCTAGTGAGCAACAGATCCGGTTGTGGAAAGTCTAACATTTGGCTATAAACCAGGTATAGCCAAGTGCCTGTCAACACACATACCTAGAAGTGCATAAAGAAGTGTGCACTTCTTTATTTAGAGACAGAAATGAAGAAGTGCACACTTAAAAGAATATGAATGTGATTGTCACAGGATGATTCTCATTATGAAGAGACATTTGTTTAAAAGCTGAGTGGATGACACAGCATCTCTATCACTGCTAAATGTTGATACATGGTAGATCATCTAATGGCACTGTGCCCCTGAAAGATGTCAGTGTATGGCTTGATCTTTATTCATATAGGACTGCAATAATAATAATAAAAAGTCTGGAGCTGCTGGGTGGAAGAAATATATTGTGAAAGTTCCATCAATCTATTTACAGAGAAACTGTTTTCTAGGTTGATACATGGGCACTCAGCTAACTGGGATCCAAAATTTAGCCTCAGGACATTCTGGCCATTCTTTGCTTGTTCAAATTTTCAGGCCAAGTAAATTTTTAAAAACTTCCATTGTGCATCTTTAGCAGAGCAAAAGATTCATTCAACTGTCTCTCTGTATTGTATCTAAAGTCAATAGATGTTCACCTCCTTCTTACTATGAAAAGGGAGTTAAATTCTTGTGACATTATCATGTTAATGTGTACTTAAAGACTTAATGTTGAATTTTGATCAAAATATAAGTAAATATGCAATTATTCAGATATTTTGCGACTGCCCCCTCTATTTCCTTAATGACCTCCCCAGGAGTTTGCAACCCCCATGTTGAAGATCCCTGGCAAAGAGCAATTACTGTTTGACCTTTGATGAAGCTTGACATGATGTGAGAGCAGTCAGTTAACTGATTTACAAGATCATCTACATGCTGCAGGTAAACAGCAAGGGATTTCCAATGCAAATAGTGAGAGAGTGATATGAAAATGTCATCTGCACTATTGCATTGCTCTGCCACACGAGCTGTTTACATAAATTAGCAGTATCTCAGTATATTGGGCGCAGTGCCGTTGTAGGTGAGTGTGGGGTGCGGAAAGCGGTATGGAGGAATGAAAAAAAAAAAAAAACATTTACACAAAAGTGTTTCACTGTAAAGATAGTTTGTAGTGTGTTTTATTGCAACCTGAAGTGGAAAATAAACTTCAGTGTACAGGTTTATGTCTGGCTGAACGATGTGTGTGCCCAGTTGATTTATTTTTTTTAAAAAATTTTTAAGTTTTATGATAGGAAAATCTAATAATGAAAATAAATCAAACTATTTTAATTAGTTTTGAATTAGACAGGTTGAGCTGTACCATGCTTAAACTCTGAGTTATTAAATTAGATGTCAACCAAGACCAAAACAATTCCTTGGGACAACTGAGAAACAGTTTCATTTAGACTCTAAGTAACAGATCAGCAGGAAGATTAAACACCGGAAAGAAGAAGCAAGCACGATCCATAACCTGTTTGCTGTAGCGGTTACCATGACTGCACCACTTGTCGAGTGGTGCAGTCATTAAGTTTATAAATTGGAATAGGTCCCCTGCAGTACGTGTCAAACTCCATCTTTCATATCTGCTGGCATGTCTACAGAAGCCCTCCACCCCTAAAATAGTAATGTATTTTACAAACTAAAAATAACAAAAATTATAACTACTGGAGCAAAACATGATTGCGGAAACTGTCACACATTTTAAACTGTGATAATAATGTAATGTGAAGATATTTGTAACTTCAACATGAAGGGTATTTGTGCTCCAGGATTCACAAAAGAAACTGAAACCATGTAATAATGCTAAAATTGTTCACTGTCAAAATTCAGTACCGTATACATACCAATATATAACCTACATATAAGAAGGTACGGAACTAGAGCAACACTGTAACTCTGAGAGAATGTCAGAATTAAACACTACTGAAAAAAAATAAATAAATACATTTACCATAATGTCAACAGTGACAAAATATAGATTTTCTATATCAGGACAGATATATATAGAGAGGGTCTGAAGCTGAACCCAGCTCAGTATTGACCGTTCACCTTTCACTTCTGATTTGGTTTTCTTAAACTGTTACAATAGAACATACTTTATATGCTGTAAATTATGAACATACTGGATTGCCTCTCTTGAGCCTTAATGTAATGTTATTGTTATCTAATTTTGCTATCTAGTCTTGTATTACACTGTTTTCAAGCACATTATGTTAATCTGTTCTGATTTCTTCAGATAAAATATATATCTCCAACATAAAGGATGGGATATGCGTCAAAAGGGAAGTGAGTTCTGCAGGTTGGAGCTTTGATATGCAAACAGGATAGAAGGAAAAGATGGGGAACAAGATCAAAACCCAAGCAGCAGTGCTCTTCTCAAACTGCTGCAGGCTTAAGAGGAGATATTGTCAACACACATCATGCAGCTACATCTCTCTTTGTATCTTTACATCATTGGCTTAAAAAATGTCATGAGTCTGAGATTAGACGTACTGATTAAACCTGAAATATAAAAGAAAATCTGTATTTTCATTCAGCATGGTGGAAGGTTTTCTGTTCCTTGACATCTCTCATCTCACCTCAGAGGGTTCTCTGACAGCTCTTTTAAATGTGGTAGACATCTGCGATTAGTTGTCAAATGCCTTTTTTTCAGTTCCAACCACAGTGAAGTCCAAACTTTTTTCTGATAATAATGAGACTTGATCTGGATCGAGAGGAAAAAGAAGAAAAAGAAGGAAGTCACAAATGACTAAAACCATTAAAAGAGTCAAAGGATTATATTTCTTTCTCATAAAACTTGAACTGAGTTTGTTTTGTTAAGGAGACCTGTCATCCATATAGCTGGAGAGCAGACATTTTATCAAGTCGTAATTAAAGATTACACACCTTCCACATGTTCACTGTTCAAGGTGGTCTGACATCCCGAAAAACATAATTTCATCTTTCTCCAGGTCAGTCTGTCCAACCAATGAGAGAAACTTCTTATCACCACCTTTCCTTCCAGTTTTGTTTCTTAGAATACCACTCAAGATAGACATCAGCCTCTTCCTTACCCTCGACCGATTTTTCTACTTATTAAAAATAGAACAAAAACAAACAAAAAAAAAAAATCTTCAATACAGAAGAGGTCATCTGTTTCCACCTTTGTACCTCACGTCATCTTTAAATTAGCACAAGGTGACTTTTTAAACATTAGTTACAGCCTGTGGTACTCCTGAGTTTTACAACTGGGACACATTATGGTTTTATCAAAGCTCTGGAAGTCAGAAAGTTCTGGAGGTCAGCAGTAGTGGCTGGGATCCAATAGCCACTACCAGTAGAGGCTAAAGCTGTTAATGCCAGATGTTTGGAACAATGAAGTGACTATCATCCACCTAATATAGTAACATCTTGGAATCAGTCATATGTTTCCCATGACATACGTGTATATTGTGTTATCACTAGCATGTTTTATTTGTTTACTTTTGTCTAGTTGTGATCAACAATGCTGATTGTAAGAGGAAAAAAAAGACTGAAAGTAGACAGAAGACATCTGACATTGCACTGTGTACGAAAGTAAAAACAAATGCCGCCATGCTTTTAGACCAAGATTTACAATTCCCTTCT
Organism: Poeciliopsis paucimaculata; assembly: GCA_903067055.1. NCBI lineage: Eukaryota > Metazoa > Chordata > Actinopteri > Cyprinodontiformes > Poeciliidae > Poeciliopsis > Poeciliopsis paucimaculata. Next base: position 40,577 of record CAEGAD010039233.1, on the reverse strand, counting down.
TTTTTTTTTTTAACTTACTTTGACACAAGACTTGTATTTTTCCCTACATTTTCTAAATATATGCTTCTTGGCAGATGTCTTCCTGACTGTAGGCATGCAATCAGTTTATTGTTAGAATGTTTTATATGATAAAAGCAAAGATAAATGGGTTGGAAGTACCCATATTTAATTCTGGGTCAAATAAATATGACCCAGAACTGTTTTGGGTCATATTTAATTGATTCAGGATTATGATCCAGTAGGTGTATTAAATTTACAGTCAGAGCAGTTGAAGTTGACACAAATTAAAAATACACACAAGTTTCAAACAGTTTCTCTAAAGCAGGGGTGTCAAACTCCAGTCCTCAAGGGCCGCTGTCCTGCAGTTTTTAGATGTGCCAGTACAAAACACTGGAATGAGATGGATTAATTACCTCCTCCTTGTGTAGCTACGTTTTCCAGAGCCTTGCTAATGACATTATTATTCTATTCAGGTCTGGTGCAGCAGAGGCACATCTAAAAGTTGCAGGACAGTGATCCTCCAAGACTGGAGTTTGACAACTGTGCTCTAAAGGAATGGCACAAGAATTGCAATGCCACTAATAAATCGTAACATAATTATGGTTCTGATGGTCATAGTTAACTGGGAAATGTTTTTGTATGCTGATGAATTAGTGGAAATTGTTAATTGACTACAGTGGGTTTTATGCTTTTTTAAAAAAAACACATTTGGTATTTAACGAGTTCATGCTTTTCATTAACTTCACTCATATCTAGTAGAAAAATAGGCCATTTGCACATTTTTAAACAACTGCTCAGAACACTTTATAGAATAAATTAAGTTCATATCCATGTTGAATCTTTCCACTAAAATACTACCAAATTTAAAAACTAACATTCAAGTCCTATTTGGAGAGTACCAATTCACTGATAGCTGAAGTTTTGTTCCACTTTGAAGGACTAGGAAAGGATGTAAGACTGTGTGTGATCGCTTCATGTGAGACCAATTGACAGCAGCTCTGGCCTGTGGCACTCAGACGATGGTGTGGGAAGGAGGACGGCTGTCTAACTTTAGATAAGCTGAGGGGCAAACAAGTGGAACATGAGAGTATGTGACCAACAACTGGTCACAAAGGAGACCCTCATCATGCCTCTGGCAGAAGAGAACAAACTCTGTTTTTATTAAAGTGGAAAGTTCACATTGTGCAAGGAGGTGGCCTTAATTCAGACTGAGGGGTGTAAAGTATGTATAAAGGCATTTGCATAAATCTTCTTTGGGTTTTGAGGTCGCCTACAAACCTAACTCAGTTACATCAATTCTGTCAGGAGGCGTGGGCCAGAAGCAAGTTAATGTTAAAAGTTCTTTGACCAAGTCATACATTTTAAAAGACACTTATGTCAGAAGACTAAATGTGTGTAAACTTTTGAATTTGAAGATTTCTTTTGGTTAAAAACCAAAAGCCATCTAGTGCTAGTAATGTTCCCAAAACAAGAAAGGTTTGGTCTGATTTAGCTTCACACAGTGAGAAAAGATGTGTATGTAGTTTTCATCCAGTATATGTGAATATCTGGTTTCATTCCTTCAGGTCAGAAAAAGTTATACAATATTGTCTAAAGGTTCTCTCTTTCATTATCCTGGCAATTAGCAGACTGTGAAAAAGTGCTCACTACTATTTCATATTTTAAAAAATGAAGCTGACAAAAGAACAGAAAAAAATTAAACTTTTCTTTCAAGGTAGTAGATTTAAAAAATGGTTCAAAAAGTGATGCTGACATTTGTGTAATTTTGTTTGACAGCACTGATGGAACATGATTTGTCACCTCAAGTTTGCACCATGTACTTCCTCGAAGATTGTTTTAACACATTCTCTTTCAAGCCAGATGTTTGTCAGCAGGTGTTATCGAGGTATGATTTATTTTAGCAATTGTCTGAATTTTTCTGAAACTCTTTTTTTTTTTTTTTTTTTTTTAATGGTTAGTTCAGCAAACCTAGTAGTAGTAGTGGAAAAGTTAAAATTAAGTACACAGACGGTTAATTAAAATCTGTGTTCTTTTTCAACATGTACATAGATTAGTGGTAATACATGAGTTAGAAACAGTTATATTAGCACAGAGACAATACCTGCTGGAGAAGAAAAGACATATGCCCAAAATGAAAGAAATTATTCTAAATTTGCTTGTATCTATGTTCTTAAATACCATTTGAGACAAAATGTTTGTCATGGCAGACGTGGCTTACATGTGTAAATTACAAATCTTCACCTAAAAGAGCACGTTTAAGGTGCAATTAATTTCATATTTTTGTCGTATTCTGTTATATGTCCTTCCACATGTGTCTTTCAGCAGAGTAACAGGTGGAGTGCAGTATCTGTTAACCTCATGCTCAAAGCCTGGGCCCCATAAAGAGAAGTGCTGTTTTTGGCTTAACAGTTTGGTTTGGGACAAACAAATAGAGATTAGGTTAAATTTAGGGTTAGGTTTGGTTAGGTTTAAGATAGGAGTCAGGATCAGGATGTATAAATTAATGAAAATAATTGTAAGTCAATGCAAAATCCCCGTGAAGATACAAAGAAATACTGAGTGTGTGTGTAGACACATTATGTGGGTGTTTGTGTCAAAAACCAAAGAGGCACTGGCTTTTAAATGTTAAAAAGGATTAGTAAACTATCACTACAGAGCATTCCTGAGTGGGCAGATTACAGACTCTCTCTAGTCCACAGCTCAGCATCCCACCGTGTTTTCACACATGGTCAAACCAAGCTGTAATGCAGATCATTTCACTTCACAGGTTCCCTGATTAGCATTTTCTCATTCTCAAGTCATAAAATACTAACACTCAGAGGTCTCCTGTGTTCATTCTTAATGCAGAATATACAAACACCCCACACACAAAACAGCAGACTAAAAATATGACTATTTTCCATTTGTCCTCTGTAGGCTGGATTCAAACTGTAGAACCTAACTGTGTCCTTTTGACAATATGTACAATTGCAGTTCTGCTACATTAACAGACGAAACTGGAGTATTTGAAGCCGACGAAAACATTTTCTAGCACACTCCATGTATTGACATGGGCATAAGTTCTGCCCATGTCGGTACAGAACATGTTTCACTGTAGATAATGGGATAGTCTTACCAGCTTCAGCCAGCTTCTTCAAAAAGTCTTTAACTTTTGTTATGGGGTCAGTCTGCACAGCTTGGACCAAATTATGTTAATTTATGGGACACATAACTTGCTTCCTTCCTGAGGAGTATGATAGTTGCATAATTGCTTAAACAGATGGATGTGGCATCAAGTTCCTTGGGAACTTGATGCCACATCCATCTGTTCCTTGGGATATCCATGAATTATGTCCATCTGTTCCTTGGGATATCATAAATTACCTTCATGATATCTTCACTGATTTTTGTTTTTTCTTTCAAAGTCATGTCAAACATGAGAACACTGTGTTCTAGGTGTGGACTTAAAATGCACCGAAGTGTGTCTTCAATTAGCTCAAATGTGCTCAGAGGTTTATCTGTGATTAACCTTGTTTAAAAAGATTGTAATCATTCTGTATGCACTCTTGATTTTGAATAAATTTATAAATTAATCTGACATTTTCTTTCTCTCATCGTGGCATTCATTTATCTAATTCTAACTGATCTAAAACAAGGTCTTTTCTTGAGAAAGTGAGAAAAAATTGTGACTTTTTATTTGGTGTATGTAAATATTTGGATTCAACTATAATAAGACAAGGTGAAGCTGTTATGAGTTTGTAGGAAGGTTTTCACATTCCCTTAGCAGTTCTGTCTGAAACATTTTTTTAGGAAGGAAAATATTATAAAGAAGAAAACTGCTTTTTAAAGAAATGTGGAATACGTATATGAATTCAAAACTCAGTTAATCTTTAAACTTTCTATGACCTTGTGTTTTTCTCTATCAAAACAAATACTAAAATCATTTCATTGTATATAGCAACAGGTCTACAGTTTTGCTACTGTAAAGTTTATCCCGAAGCAGAGTCTTGTTCATTCTGTTATTTTTATGGGATATGCTGTGCCATGCCATTTTAAACTTTGCTTTTGCCCGTCATTGTATCTTACCTTTGGCCTTTTGTCTCCAAACTATGACATGCTACTCCATTTTGTTTGCCATGGCTAGATGTTTCCTATGCCAATAGATTGGTGATGGTGGGGGAGTGATTCTGTGTTGCTTACCCTCAGCCAGCTGTGCAGTCTTGGGTAGAATAGTAGTGTGTGATCATGTGTGTGTATTTGTGCGGGTGTCTAACCTTGGCAGTAAATAATGTTATGTTGTTCTATCCTGGCTTACTGCCTGGTGTCTCTGCCTTAACCTTATTGCGGGTCACATCCACTCCTGAAACCTCTGCTGGCCCTGGCAGCGTGACACATGACATTACAAGCACAGACCCTAACACCATGTGGTTGCTGGCAAGTGAACAAACCAGTAACTGTGTGTAACATTGTTTTAAGTTCACTGCAAGGAAGTTCACTTGATAAAAAAAAAAAAGTCAATAAAGAAATGTAGTGAAGTGAATCTGAAACTAAATCAGAGATCAAATCTATGTTCTTAACAAACAAGCTGAAACTAAGACCTTGATAATGGCTCTCTTGGTAATACCGAGCATCAAGTAAAAAAAAAAGTCAGCCCTCCGACTTTATTTCTGTTAGAGCTCTTAGGTCAGTGACAAACACTGTCTCCAGTGTTAAAAAATATATTTTGGAAGAGAACTGAAATATTTAATAACGGAATAAATCCCCAGGCTTCCATCAGAATTACGTAGGTGTGTGGGTGAGGAAATGTACTTTTTTTTTTTTTTTTTCTTCTTCATCTTAGTATAGTGTTACTAAACAACACCCAATGCACAGATGTGTTATTCTAGTAGTGGAAACAGTGCTTTCACATTGGCTTCCTATGGATTTAGTGCTAATGCATACATACACAATGGAATCACCAGAACAGTCTGGCAAAATTTTCTTTGGATATGTTGGAAAGTTCCCCCACATTAGGTCTGCAAATATCTCACACTACGAAACCCCACATGAGCATAAGTACTACAAAATCACAGTAACTGCAACTCAAATATCTTCGCAATGACCCAGTAATGTTACATAATATCATGGTAAGCTGAACAGATTATTTAGTAACCCATATGGCGTGGATCCTTCCAACCAGGAGGAAAATTTAAGCTATTTTTCTGTTTATATCAGCTAACAATTATCTGACCACCTGGGTGCATTCATAGAGCATTTAAATTTAATCCTCAGTCAGTTTATCTTTCAACATAAAAAAGAAAACAAGTCAGCCATATCACAGAGAAGCAAGGGTAATCTATCCAGGTCACAATGCAGTAGAACATTGACATCCAATCCACTGATAGCACACACTGATTCTGAATGGGAGCCTATCAAAAGCTGTACACACATTTCAAAGACATCACTGCACTCAATGCACCACAAAATCACCTTCCCGTCACAATGTTTAGATCTTCATTATACACGTTTCTCAAAATAGCAGCATTCATGGAAAGAGAGAAAACCGTGACAGCAGTCTAAAATTAATTTACCAATGTGTTGAGTCCCAAACTCAGGACAAGAATGTAAAATACTATATATTTAAATTCACTATAATTTAAATAAAGAAAAACTTAAAACAGCAATATAAAATACATACAATCAAGTGTAATTCAGGACAATAAACTCACCAGCTAATTTACATCATGATGGGTTTAAGATTTTACTCATTGTTCTTTGGAGACCAAAGACTGGGACCTGAAATTATCCATATTGTTCACCCTCAATGATTTGTGTTTAAATTTACCTGTGCAGGGTTTTGCTGATTTTTCCTTTACAATTTACTGCGTGCAAAATAAAGGAATATTGTTTACAAAAGATGAACATGAGACATGTTCGTCTTGTGATTAACTTGCAATAAAAGCCTCTACATCTTTTTACCTCAAAAACGTCTTGTCTTCCAGAGAGTGGTGTGTTTCTGAACCAAATTACCATACAAATAACTGCCACAGCAAATTAGGTCTCTTTCATAAGACCTCCAGCAAGGAGCAATACTGCTTAAGAGAGTCTCTGTAGGCAGCCTCACTTGAGCTTGTTCCTCTCCATTTTATTAGAAACCCGTTCTTCATCTGCATTTGACCCCATGTCCTGCTTGTTTGTGTTACCGTTGCAGACGTCCAGCCACTTTTAACAAACAACTAATGAAGAAACTCCGGAAGTGGATGCAGAGTTTGAAGAAAGTGGAAAGTACAATAATAGACTGAGTAGAATGGGCACAAACTTAAACAATGTGAACAATTTCATGTTTGAATCTGATAAAATAACATTGCTATCCTGTTTTGCAAAACATATGTACATATAACATTTAATTTCTGTGCTGACAAGAACTTTAATAAAGTCATGAGGAGAAATTCTGTTTCACACCGATTAAATAATCCACCTAAAAAACATTCACAAGGAAGAGGATCTACAGTAGTAATCGGATGACAAAGATTTATCTGTAGACTTGACGCTCTTTTCAGTAAAGACCAAGATGAATACAAACCAGATTATTTACATTTTAAGTCCTACAATCCAATATATCACTTCCATTAGTAAGTACTTGCACAAGAAGGCATTTTATTAAATCAAAACCTGCACAACTCTCCTATTTCCCACAATAATACACACACTTAAAGGTCTTTTTCATAAGTAGAGAGCAGTCCCAGTGCTGCATTCCTCCTTTATGCTCACACCTGATATGAGGAGACTCTAATACATCTCCTTCTTCTCTGTTTACAGGCAACCCACATAACATATGAAAGTGTGTTATTAATACTTATCAACCTTATCCCCTGCAGCAGAAGTCACACCACATATCTTAATTCTAAGAAAGAACTTGTACAGGTACTCAACAAGTGAGGGTAGTGTTTGTTCATGCAAAATTTAACCTTCTCTGTTGGTGAAGAAATAGCGATTTGCCACAAATATTACATTCACCAATGCAGTATTCAAGAAATGACACAGCATGCACACACATAGAAGGTAAAATTGATTGATTTAACTGAAATTGATTCAGTTAAATCAAATTCAAATAACAATATAATTGACTAATCCCAAAGTGGGAGAAAATTATGACATTCAATGTGGTAAATGTGGGGTGAGAAAATGGTGTCAACTACAAATGTGCACCCAAAGAAATACTTGATTCTCCTGCCCAGATAATAAAGTTTACCCAGTTTAATTCAGAAATGTCTGTAGGTTTTAGGGACTCTGGATAAAAGGGGTTTGTTACAATTTGTATATAATTTGTATATAATTTGTATATATAAATTTTCAGCAGAATATGTAACTATTATGAAACTTTACCAATTATTGTAAACCATAAATTACAAAATGCATAATTTCATTAGCTCATAAAGAATAGAGTTAACCATAAATATATAAAAATCTGATATATTGGTATCTGTATATATTAGGGAACTGAGTTCAGTTTTCGGCAACTTCCTATGTTAAGCAGCCTGAAGCTTCCTACCAAAGTTGACATTTTTTCTCTAACAACAAGACGAGCTGATCTATGGGTTCTATGGGAGTTTTAACATTCTCCTTAATCTTTGCTTTTGAATATTTTGAGGTTGCTGGCAGCACATTTGATCTATGCAATGTGCTGTGCTAAAGATTGATTTGGTTAGCTCACGCTCTTTCTGTCCTGCAGAGTGAATAGTAACAGAAGAACTGAAGAACAAGACAACTTGGAGTTTATCATTCCAAAAAGACTATTATTAACATTATTGACTCTGAAATAGTGGTCAACTCAGAAAAGATTCTTTGTGACAGCTGAAATTGTGCTAACATGAATAGATCAGATGAACAGATCAGTGTTTTCCTAAACATTTGTGTAGCAAATATTGCTGCTAAACAACATTTATCTTGATATAGGTTTATGCAGTAAAATAAAATAAGAATGAAAATTGTCTAAAATAAGAGAGACTCTGGATTGTGCTTTTTTTTTTGGCAAATAGATCAAACACACCAGTGCTGCATAATAAATTCCCTGTCATAAAAACATAAGCTGTGCTCCTAAAAGTCTGGGAGGAAGCGGAAAAAAACATAAGACATAGAAAAAAAAAGAAAAAAAAACTAAGTTGTTTCCTTGGAATTATGGATTATTGTGCAAAATAATTACATTTTGCCAACATAATTTGTAATCTCAGCAAACATTGTAACACACTAGTACATTAGATGTTGTTACACAACCACATTATGTGTTGTGTTTTATTCTACTTTTCATCATGTAACCGTCACAAATGTTGCGTTTACTAATATTGGTAGTATTTCTATACAGAACAGAACTTTCATCTTGCTGATTTTCTCATATCCTGAAACTGCAGAAACAGCTTTTTGAAAGTTGTTTCAAAAAGCAAGTTGCTTTTTGAAGCAACTTCAAAAAGTTTGAAGTTGACTTCAACTTCAATAAAGTTGAAGTCAACTTTATTCTCAGTTGACTTTGATAACTATCAAAGTCAACTGAGAATAAAGGTCATTCGCCTGTCAACAGAGTACACATTAACTAAGTGTACTAATACAATTAGTTAACATGCTACTATTGTTTAATAAGATGATGTGGCCATAATGTAGGTGTAAAGGATAGCACCATGAACCATCAAACCACATGATTGATCCTTATCATACAGGAGAAAGCACATGTTCTACATCTTCAAATCTTTTTTTGTTTGTTTGTTTTTAGATATGTGGTTTCTTTCTTTTATAAATTATATATAATTTTTAATAGCAAAAATTAAGCATGTCTAGCTTAATAATTGTCCTTCACACTGCCATCTAACAAGCCATCCGGCGTCTCAGGAGGGGGAAGCAGTGCAGCACCAACACTGTTTACAGTGGGGATGGCGTGCTGTTGACCTCGACTCGGGATGTTGTGGGCCGGTGGGCGGAATACTTCGAAGACCTCCTCAATCCCACCGACATGCCTCCCATTGAGGAAGCTGAGCCTGGGGACTCTGAGTATGGCTCTCCAATCTCTGGGGATGAGGTCGCCAAAGTGGTTAAGAAGCTCCTCGGTGGCAGGGCCCCGGGGGTGGATGAGATTCGCCCGGAGTTCCTCAAGGCTTTGGATGTTGTAGGGTTGTGTTGGTTGACTCTGCAGTATCGCATGGACATCAGGGGCAGTACCCCTGGATTGGCAGACTGGGATGGTGGTCCCCTGTTTAAAAAGGGGGACTGGAAAGGGTACTCCAACTATAGGGGGGTCACACTCTTAAGCCTCCTTGGCAAGGTCTATTCAGCGGTCCTGGAGAGGAGGGTCTGTCAGACAGGGGCGCAACTACATATTTTTGAGGTGGATGCAAACATCCACAAGCGGCCAAAATGGGTTTTCTCCGTAGGGTGGCTGAGGTCTCCCTTAGAGAGTCATCTGGGAGGGACTCAGAGTAGAGCCCCTGCTCCTTCACGTTGAGAGGAGCCAGTTGAGGTGGCTCGGGCATCTGATCAGGATGCCTTCTGGACGCCTCCCTGGTGAGGTGTTTCGGGCACGTCCCACCAGGAGGAGGCCCCGGGGAAGACCCAGGACATGCTGGAGGGACTATGTCTCTCGGCTGGCTTGGGAATGCCTTGGGATTCCCCTGGAGGAACTGGAAGAAGTGGCTGAGGAGAGGGAAGTCTGGACCTCTCTTCTTAAGCTGCTACCCCCGCGACCTGACCCTGGATAAGCGGGAGAAAATGGATGGATGGATGGTTTATGTTAGTCTTTGTGTTCCTGAGTTCTCTTTATTATTAGACCTGCCTTGTTTCTGTTTTATTCTATAGTTTGCCCTCATGTCTTTGTCTCTTTCTAATTTATCATGTTTTCTTTAGTAGTGTTTCAATTATTTCCAACTCCATTGTTTTCTCTTTCACTCCTTTGTGTTCTCCTGTGTACTTCCCAGCTCCCTGCGCCTCAGTCTCTGTAACCCTCAGTTTAATCCCCACACCTGTAATCAATTATCTCATCAGCCCCAGTCTTTGTCTGGCTCTCAGTTTCCCAGTATTGAAGCTTCTCATTCTCCCCCACTGCTTGCCATATCCTCATGTCTTCTCCTGAAGCTATCTGTGTTCCCCTTATGTTTACTCATCGTTGGTTTTCTTTCCTTGATTTATTTATTTTTTTAATTTTTGGTCTTTGTATTTTTTGCTGTTTTGACATGGATTTTTGTAGGTTTGTTTTCAAACCTACAAAATGAAGCCATTGTCTTCATTCTAGATGAGGACAAGCCACTCTTCAAGTGGCTTGTCTTCATAAAAAAGAGGAACATTTTGGATTTTATAATCTGTCTGCTTCCTCTCCTTGTGTCTTGGTCTGTCTCCTTCTCAATCACGGATCGTGATAGAAATAGGAACGAGGGACCATCAGCTTTCTTAGCCCGGGTTGCTGCTGAGACAAGATGAGGACAAACGGGCCTGTTTATGACCTCTGGCAGATTGTCCCTGATTCCCTGTTTTAATGGCTATTAAAGAAGTGACATCCCTGTTTGACCTACTTTGACATTCCTCCCTTGTTGTCTTGAGCCCTTAAGGCATCTGTGTCTGTAAAGCTGCAGAACATCCCTTTTGCCCTCTCTCCAACCATCAATTATATTAATAGCAGCTCCAAGTTTTCTACTGGCATTTTGCGACAGGAAAACCTTCTGCTGATGCATTATTTCACAAGTCCAGTAATATGCCTAACGTTCCCTCTCCTAGCTTTGCCCTGCTCTTTTATTCGTATTACCAAGACTGGACATTTTCCGGTGACGATGAAGAATTTTTGTGAGTGTGTTTTGAGAGTCTGTTTTTTTTCTCCTCTTCTCCCAATGAACCACTTACAGGAAAATGAATTATACAACACAATAGAAGAGATGGATTTTCTGCATTCAACTCCAGGCCAATTTACCACAGCATGACTTAGCTGATGTTTCAGCCAGCCATGCTGAAGATGATCTGCCAGCACCCTTTCGCGTTTCTCCTTTTTTTCTTCCTTTTGATGTCCTATATACATCACCACAGAACCAGGCACAGTCATGTTGCCTGTCAGGTTAACATTGAATAGTAAAATAGGGAGCTAAAAATAGCACATCGGCCAGTTTGCTCCAGCTGCTCGTCATGTGTGATTTGTTTAATGACACATATGTAAGAGCTACAGCTTTGAATCATTCAGTGAGCTTAAACAGCTCTGGCATATTTCTAGTGGATTGCTTCAGTGATCATCAGGAGTGGGGGAGCTGCACTGAAACATTAAGCTACAGTGCTTTGCTACAGTATTTTTAACCATATGCAACCACAAAACTTCCATGTTACATTGAAATTTGTTTCAATGTTTCATTGAGATGTGACAGACCAACAATATAGTGGATGTTAAGTAATACTATACCTGTGCCTCCACTGACCATATATCTGTCCAAAAATAAATGTGCTTTATGGAAACATGCCAATTTCTAAAAAAACTCTCTTTTTTCACTAAAATGTTTTGCTGCTAGGATGAGCTGGTTGGTTTGGCAGTATCTAAATTGGTCTATTTTGCAAAACTACCATGGAAACACTTTGCATCACGCAAGTCACATGATCAACAACGGGATGTTGCCACTGGCTCTAACCAAAAAGATGAAGCAGACAAAAGAAAGTGGTTAGAGGATGATGGTGCAGCAAGTTTTTTAGTGATTTATTATTTTGTTTCTTATTTAATGGAAATGTCACAATTACAAAATTGTGTTTTTAGTTGAATATTGACAATGTTTTGTGCATATTTATAATGGAAACAAAGCTACTGATTCATAGTTTTCAGTTTTTCACCTAAAACAATTTGTAACATGAAATTTATTCACATTGTTTTCTGGCTTGATATAGTCATGATATCATGCAGAATGTCTCCTTCCATAATTTTTTTTTGAAATTGTTCTATGGCTAAATGTGTTCTGTCAAAAATCTTCAAGGCATAAAGATGTCTGAGGGGATACCAGCCATTCATTTTCATCCCGTTTTCCAAATCTGCCGGGAAGTGCACATCATCTCTCTCTCGTCTGTCCTTTCACTGTGATTGAGGTACAGATATGAATTGTGGTACTATTGCAAGTCGACAAATGGCACACGCTTTGAACAATTTTCTGATAACTCTTGCTGTTTGTGAGTAGGAAGGATCTATTCAGACTGCTTGTGTGTGTGTGTGTGGGGGGGGGGGGGAGGGGGGAATTGGCTGGATCAAAGAGAGAGAATTCTACCACTGTGTGTTTCACTCACACATCAGTTTGCAGATGGGATTAGTTCTCATGCCAAAGAACACTGTCCTGGGCAGCTCAGAACCATTAAGACATCATCTTGGCAGACCATATTCTGCAGGCAAGGGAGAAAACCAAAGGAAGTAAGTTCCACATGACTCATGAGACTTGTTGATCCCCCTAAACTGACAACCACGCTGGACTTTCAAAATAAGACAAACACATACCCTACAAAATAGGGTTAGACCTTAATGCTTTCGATAGCAGCTAGTTGTTGACTTATGCTTTATAAAACTGCTATAACTTTACCATGATTGCACATGGATAAGTGTGCAATACTAACCATGTGCAATAGTGTTTAAGTTATAACAGTTTTATTAAGCACAAATCCACAACTAATATTTATTTGCTATGTTAATCCTACTGACTGAAGTAAGTCAGTGAAAATTGCTGGAGGTGATACCAGGTGTGCTATTGTTAGTTTTTAAACTAACTTTAATATTTTTGGTTGATTTTTTTAGCTTACACACTAATTTTTGTATACTGAATTCAACTCAAATTCTAATTCAATTAAAAAATACTTTATTAATCCCAAGGGGAAATTAAATGTTGTTGTAACTCATTAATTTAGATTCTTCAAATAGTTCTTGAAGATGGTGATGGCTCTTGGTAGGAAAGGTCTTCTGCAGAAGACTGCACGGAGTCTGAAGAAGCCTCTGACTGAAGATGCTCTGCTTTCCCAAGATAATCAAGTGAAGAGGATGCACAAGGTTGTCCATAATTTTCTTAGTCCTATGAAGAATCTTTCTTAGGATAATCATCTCCAGAGGTTCCACAGTCGTGCCCAGAACAGAACCAGCCTCCTTTATCAGGCTGTTGAGCCTTTTCAGGTCGCTGGCTCTGATGCTGCTGCCCAGCAGGTGACTCTCAACAGATTTATAGAAGATCTGAAGCATCTTGCTGCAAACTTTAGCTTCCTCAAGAATTACAGTCTGCTCTGTCCTTTCTTATAGACAGCTTCATTGTTGAATGGCGTAAGTTTATGTTAGTCAACATAATAATGATACTCCACTACATTAAGCTAACCTTATGTATTGATGCTCATTTTCACCATCAGAACGCTGAAAATTTCTGCAGAAATTTTTTATTTATTGCAACTAATGTGCCTTTTTCCTCCATGTGCGGAAAGGTTCTGATGAGTAAAAAATAACCCTGAGTCATAAAGTATCACTTTTAATTATCAATTGAAAGTGATAATTAAAAACATGCATGCAGATATACCAAAAAGTGAATTAGAAGCTTGTGCTGTTTGTGTTATTTTACCCCCTATTTAACAAAGTAGTCATTGTGTGCTGAAATAATAACCAGGTAACAATTAAGTATTTTCCTCTGCCATTAAGAGTCAGACGCTAAATCACTGTCCTGCAGTAAGATAATAGATAATTATTCTCAAAACCGAGCATGTTTCATGGGAAATTAGCTGTAAAGATAATAATATCTGAAAGGAATTTAAGTTATGATAAATTTAGTCATAAGGAGTCTGGTTTAGGGGTAGCACATTTTCACAAGTTTTTGTGTACTTGAGGGGGAATAACTGTCCGGAGTTATCGGTTTTAAATCCTATAAATTAATAACAGGCACAGTCCTGGTTTCATTTAAATTGTAGCGTCATGCTATTTCAAATTAAGTTTATTTTGATCAGTTCTTTTCCACACCTGTTCAGTGCATCAAAAACAATAAGCAAATCTTACTTTTTTTTCTTCTTATATTTGAGTTCATGCTATCAACTTTAATCACATGAGACAGAACTTCAGTTTTGTAGTAGTGATGAGTTTAGCTGAGGCCTTTATTTTGAAGGAGCCTGGCTTTTTCCGGAGGAAGTTTACGATTCTTCATGTCCTAGCTAAACTTTCGCTTAGCTCTGACTGAAACATTTGGATTATGGCCACGTTTTTCGGAGAGATTTTGTCGGTGTATTCTCGGGCTGTGGAGGAGGACGAAGAGGAGCTTGAAGAAAACGAAGAAGACGAACAAATTCGCAGAGAATTGGAAAAGAAGAGGTGAGAATGGCTAAGAGTGTAGCATGAGAAAGGCAGAAAATATTGAAACAACAGAAAAGATTGGGACATCATGATTAGTTTAGTACACAAAAAATAATGGATCATCTTTAAAGATAAAAATATACTTGGACTCCATGTGCACATTTGTAACAGTTTCGTCTTGACACTTAAGCAGTTGGTGACTTTCAGCTAACATGACTCGTTAGATTCCAGTAGGTGTTCACTTTACCGCCCCCTCGTCGATGGAACCATATGCTTTATCAATCCATAATAACACTTCTATTTGACATGCTTACTTTTTACAGTAGTTAGCACTGTTGCCATGCAGCAAGAATGTCTTAGGTCCGAATCCCATGGGTGGTCTCCGGGGACTCCGGTTTTAGAAGATAGACAATATTAAACAAACTTACAAAAAATGTATTTTCTATCCAGCCATATATTTTGTATTTCATGTTATATTTTTATTTTTTTAGTTGTTTCTTAATTTATTTATGCCTCTAATAATTTGTTCTGGAGAAAAGGGGATTCCATTACAGGTAAAATCAATCATCTGAGTAATAAGTTATTTTTAGCTTATTAGTTAGATTATATCTACAAAATTGAGTTCTGTACCTGAGAAAAATGTAACAAACCTTCTAGCTGCCAGTCTTTTTTACACGCTAGTGGAAATAACTCCAGCGATTTGCAGCTTCCGGTCTTGTGCGAAATTCGGTTCCCCTGTGAAAATGTGTTTCAGGCAGCTAAAATATTTGGTTCCGCCCTCATAACTCTGGCAAATAAGGAGCAAATGCTACCAAACTTACATGATTTATTGTTGATGATAAAAAGAATAAACACAGTTAAATACTTTCTGGTAAATTAATTTGTTCCCGTGTTTTGGAGGGGGAACGGATTAGAGCAAATGCCACCAAATCACAGGATTTGTTGTTGATGAAGAGAGGAATAAACACAGTTAAAGACTTGTTGGTGAATTCATTTGTCCCCATTTTATGGAGGGGGAACAGATTATTTCAGGCAGCTGAAATATCCATTCTCTCCTCTCCTCCCCCCATAACTTTGGGGAATAAAGAGCAACTGTTTCCTAATTCTCAAAAATTGTTATGTGTGATAGCAAGTAGTATAATAGAAATTTCCTTAATCCAGTAATCTGTCAGATTTTACATTAGAACAGGATTTACCAGCAAATCTACACTCATCTTTTCAGGAAGTCTTCATTTTTGTGCTCTGCTATCAGCAATGAACAATTATTAATACACACTACGTGTTGGGTGACTGACTTATTTCTGTCGGGCTTAAGTGACAAAAGTTGGAGAAAGAGCGATTCTCTTGGCGTTTAAAATAACACAAAACAAGACCTCGTTTATTTTATTATTTTACAATTTTGTAGACAACAGCTGCAGATTAAACTGAATGTTACAACCTTGACATGATTATATGAGTTGTTTTTACCGAGAAATCGATCAGAAGAGCCGTGAAAATGGTCAGATCCACGCTCCCGACACAGGGGGAACAGATTTTCACAGGGGAACCGAATTTCACACAAGACCGGAAATGGCTAAAAGTTGATTCCACCAAATTTTTCCCTACCTTCAGAGACTTTCATCTATTGTAGTTAAAATAGATAAAAGTAGACTCTGCAAATCTACTTTGCAGAGTAGTTATATAACTAATTACAAAATTGTAATTAGTTATATAATTTATTGATATTTATCAATCCCCTCATATAGCAAACAGCAGAGGAAATTGGAAGAATAACAATTCTGACAATACCGCCTGTTGCTCTTAACTTACTTTCAAAATTATGAAGAGCCTTAACATCTGAATTGCTATTAAATTGAATTCAGTTTAATTATACTTTTTCATTCTGGAAAAGGAAAGATGTGTTTATTTTATTAGTAGATTCACAGCCTCAGAGGCCATAGTGGTGTTCCTATTGAATAAGGGTTTGCTCTGTCTCTTCTTGCTAAAGTTCTTTGCAAAGGGGAGTGTGTTATATCTTTTTAGTTTTGCAGAATACAACAAAAATGTTGGTATTGTTACTAGTTAATTTAAGAATATTAATTATGTGCAATGGGTCTATCACATGTTGGCAGAAATAGATGATCAGGAAGCAGACAAAGCTGAGGAAAACAACTTTTGTGGGGGTTTTGCATCTGTTTGTAGCACAGTTTTTTCCCCTTCCACTTAACTTTCCTTTATCTCCGTAAATAGTATTACATGAACAACCAGTTGCTTAGTTACTGCATTTTGGAAACAAAAATGTTGCAGATATCCAAATAAATAATAAAAATGAATTTAATTATTTATTTGCATATCTTTTGAAGTATTTCACTTTTTTTTCATAAAAAAATTAAAATTTAAATGGAAAATCTGTTCCAAATTCTTTGTCCGATAAGTTGTCAGAATAGTCTATAGATTAATCAACTATTTAAAAAAAAATCATCAGTTGTAGTCATAATGTATATTATTGTTAGAACGTTATCATGCAAAAGCACATTAAAAGTCACAGGTGACGTCAGGGTGTCAGCAATAATTATCAGTGATAAAAACGAAGATGATGAAAATGAAAATGGCCACCACAAAAGTCTATGCATCACTGTATTTGTTCACAGTGTTATTTAAGGGGCCATTTTACTGCTGGAGTGTCTCTAGTGAGTGACATGTTTCTATTGTGTTTCCCATTATTTTCCTGTTGTGTGAGGGGGCTGAGATGAAGCACTTTGAATAATTCAAATTAATTCAACGGTTCTGCAAAACATTAACAAACTAGTCAGAGGCAGCAAATGAGGACATTACATTTTAGTCTCTTGAACAATGACGCTTACTTTGTAATGTAGCTATGTTCTGCTTGCTTATCTTGCTGTTTTCGCGTTATGTTTGACCAGTAAGCAATAAATCTGAGGTCTTTCTTCTCAGAACTGTTCATCTCCACTGGAATCCTGAAGTCTCAGAGTTGTTGAGAGCTGGGAACAAGCTGCAGTGTTCCAGCTTCATCCTGGCTGTAGGACACAATGCTGCCAGTAAGTGAGACCCAGCTGTTGAAAAGCATCCGAGATATCAAACTGCACAGACAATAACAATAAACATGTGTTTGGAAATGTAAATGATTAGTTTCAGCTAAGAACCTCAATCTTGTTGTCTGTGTGTAATGGAGTCTGTTGCTGATCAAAATAAATTTAGTGATAAGTTATCACTAAATAATGGCAAAATAAAATTTGTAATATTTAGTAACAAGAAAAAAAAAAAAAGTCAAACTTACAACAAGCAGTGTTGAAATAGAACAAGTGTTTGAAATCTGATTTTGGGGGTGCTGTGATTTTCCACTATAACTTGCATTGGAAGGTTCATATTGATGGTGTAAAAGCTAAAATTTACTATGTACAGAGCCTATAATAAACTCCTTCCAAGGTGTACGCAAAAGCGGTTTGAAATTAAACTAATACATTTTAAATTAACAGAATATGATTTATTTAAAAAGCTACAGGTCATGACAAATAGTAAAAACTATTGTACACTTCAGTTAGAGGGATTCAGGTATAGAATAATTGTTGTAAATAGTTATAACTGTGCTTTTCACTCCTTAAAATTTTTTTAAAAAGTTATTGCTAAATCATACAATAAGATTATGAATTTGTCTTAGCTGGAATTCCTTGGAGATGTGTTTCAGAAATATATTTAAGGTTCTGCTGCATTGATTTTAATGATTATGTATCTACAACAAAGTGAAGGTATAGTAAGTTTGTGCTGGTTATACTTTCACTTTTTTTGGTCTACACTTTGTGTTCTTGCCATTGACAGAAATTTAAATATTGTTTATCTATTTCTGTACTAGTGTTGTCTTGTTTGTTCTGCCTTGTGTATATTTTCTTTTTTGACTTGTGTATGGAAAGGTTAAAAATGACCAAAAATAAAGTGTAGAAATCAGAATGAAAGCAAGTCTGGGAAGCACTCTGATGCAAGCTGTTGTTGAATACAGAGAGGATGTGTCTTCACAGGCTTCCTGTCAGCGTACATTCTTGTCTCTGCAAACTGGGATGCGGTTGGGCGTGCTGTGGTGTGGAATGAGAGGAGCCGGTCTGGAACTGGGCCGAGTGGCGAAGGGTCAGCATGTGTTTTCTACAGACACAAGGACGAGCCAGCAGTAAGTGACACAGTGAGAAAAACAGCCCCTCAGAATATCTGCTGTTGATTAACACCCCAGCAAACACATAATCACCATGACAAGCTGCTCCTTTTTGTACGCTTTATGACATATTTCAATGTCTCTATTTAAAGCTCAGAATAAGTTCGACACTTTCAAGATATCTGCTCTAATAATCTGTCATTTGGAATTGAAGAGTTTATCAGTGCTATATAACTGTGGAAAGGCAAATCTGTCTGTCTGTCCATCCATCCATTTTTAAATCTGTCCATCCATTTGTAATTATGAAAGAATTATTTTCACAAGCGGTGGTGTTCTCCATTTGTTGATCCAGAGTCTGTTCCAGTAACTATCATAAAATAACAGTTGGAAGGAAGCAGTGAGTCAAATCTAGAGGTGTGTGTTTACATTCTGTCTTTCCATATTTACTAACCTGTAATTTAACCAAGATGAAGACACTGATGGACAGAGTGTGACATCACTGTCAGAGATTTGTCAC
The DNA here is from genome assembly GCA_903067055.1 of Poeciliopsis paucimaculata. Taxonomy (NCBI): domain Eukaryota; kingdom Metazoa; phylum Chordata; class Actinopteri; order Cyprinodontiformes; family Poeciliidae; genus Poeciliopsis; species Poeciliopsis paucimaculata. Next base: position 21,659 of record CAEGAD010039233.1, on the reverse strand, counting down.
ACCTGCTTTTGTTGGCAGGAAAGAAAATAGATTGATGATTAATCAATAGAAAAACCATTTATTCTGTTGATTATTATCAAGAATAATTTGTTGAACAATTGATTATTCTATCTATTATTCTGTAATTGTCAGAATAATCAATTATTCAGTTAATTAAACATCTGAATAATCAATTGGATCTATTTATTAAAATAATCTTTAGTTGCAGCCCTAGTTTTGGTAACTTCTCACTGAAAGTAGCATTCTTCTTCATTCAGTAACAGCTTCCACATTTAAGATTGTTGTTGTTTTGTATGTACAAACTTGTAGCAGTTGTGCTCTAAACATGAGAAAAGCATCAGGTATTTGAGTTTTTCAGTCAGGCTGACAAAATCAAAATTGTCAGATTTTGATCACTAGCTGATTTTTCTGTGTAGCAGAAAAATCAGCTAGTGATTTATTACACGATTTATTCTTTGTTTGATTACAACAATGTTTGCGCATACAAGTTTGTATTGAAAAGAATTGAAATACTGGCCAAAGTCAGATTGAACTTAAAAGAAAAGCAAATATTGGCATCAGTCAGAAAAAGCCTGTTCTCTGCTGCCAGTCAGTGTAGAGTATCTTTAGACATATTTAATTAGTTCAGTTTCCCTTTAGATTATCTGACTCATTGAAGTCAAGCAACCTTTAAACCTAGAGCAGCAGGATAATGTAGTTCTTCAGAGTCAGTCAGTTTCTCCCACCTGCTTCTGCCACCTTGCTATAACGCCTTCCAAATTATAATCTCTTAACTTGTTTTGTCTTATCTCTGTGTAATTGGAAAGTGATGAACAAAATGCTTTTGTTTCTTATATAGGTTTTGATATGCCATGTAACATGCCACATTGCCGAGGACCAGCTTTTCCAGTGGGCAGAAAAGGTACATTTTTCTGCAGCTTAATCACCCTGACAAGACTGTGACAGTCTACTCTGGTAACCCACGAAAAGGAACATTTTTACTTGCTCTCCTTCAGAAAGCCATAATCACATGGCAACATGGTGACTTAAATAGAATCACTTTTCTTATAGCGTGTCATTAAGGAAGAATTATGGAGCTTGAAAGTGAAAATCTGAGATTCAGAGATATTTTATCCTTTTGATAAAATGTGTCATGACATTCAAAGATGGTCAGATTTATAGGTCTATTGTTTAATTTTTTAAACCAAACTGTAGAGCAGAGATCCACTCAGTGAGTCTCAGTGGATGGTTATTGGCTGTTTTCTGCTTCTAAAACAGCCTATCTTTTTGCAGCTGCAGCAGCAGAGAATCATGACAGATTTCACTCCTGTCAGCAGATTGGAGAAGCTATAATGGGCGCTGTGTTTTCAAAACCTGACAGTTGCAAATTGGAAAAACATTGGCTGGTCTCAGAAATGTCAGCTTCAGCTGCCAGATGCTGGTGCATGTTTAGAAACTTACATCAAAAAAAATATGCCTCTGTCTTTATTTCTTTACACATATTATATAAATTACTGCAGAATCAGGAGCTTAGTCTTTGTCTCTCCCAGGTGTTCGGCTGTCTGCAGACCAGAGGACTCACTGTGACCGTGCTGTCTGACAGCTCTGTGGCTGATTACAAGACAGCAGATTACCTGTGCAGCAGCTCTGCCCCCTTCCTGCGGTCGCTTCGCTCTAGTGCATTCAGCGATCAGCCTGTCTGCCAGTCACTGGAGCAGCCCAACATCATTACAGGCCTCCCAGCTGCAGGTGTGTTTGGAGTTTTCCCTATCCGAACAAGTCACACCCATTGCTTTGTCCCACAGAAAATCTGCACAGTACTCTGAACAGGAGCAGCACAACAAGCCTGTCATACTTCTGGGCATATTTAGCAGAGCAATCCATCTCAGTCATAGCTTTTATTCTGCACATAAAGTGGTGCTCACTTAACCTGAATTCAGTTTGTCCCAGGTTTATTGTTGTTTTGGGCTCTTAAAGAGACATTTTGGTGCCTAGTTTGCAGTGATAAATGATGCGTAAAGGTGTGCTTCTGTTCTTTAAAGGCAACCTATTATGTTTCCTTGAACAGGTTAGGGTAAGTCTGTAGCAGTCTTCCTCAAACTGTGGTCCCCAGACCACTGGTGGTTGTTAGACGCCCCCTAATGGTCCTCCAGGTTGTGAACAACCGTTTATTGATGTGAACTCAAAGTGCAACGCATACAGTTAGCTTACCAAAGGATTGTGCTAAAAACCGGGTCACTTGAAAGAAACATTGAAAAGAAAACAATGCCAGGATTACTTACCTGATTGGAGGAAGCCAAGTCATACCTGCTCAGAGTATTAAGCAGGTATGACTTGGCTTACCAAGTCATACCTGGTAAGCCAGGTATGACTTACCAGGCTTACCAGGTAAGTCATACCTGAGCACTTCATTCCATGACTTGGAATGAAGTGCTCATTCCAAGTCATGAGCACTTCATGACTTGGAATTGCTCATGAAGTGTCCTTCACGAGCAATTTGATTCTTGAATGGTAGGGATTAAATCTATGTGAGAACCAGGGCCGTGCAGAAACCATATGGACACCTTATGCCTAAACATGTTGTTCATTATGGACAAAAACAATCCATGATGAGCACAGAAGTCCAACAACAGAACACCTCTCAGGTTCAGATAAGGAAGTCCATTTCCTCTCAACCACACCCCTCCAGGTCTCATTGTCATTGTCCACATGAGCATTGAAGTCACGGAACATGGTCCACTAGAACACTAGAACAAGGGAGTAAGACTTCCTTGTTGTACAATAGTGAGGGGGACTCCAGAAAGGGTGGGTAGTCTGAAATGTTGTTTGGTGTGTAAGCACAGTCAGAACCTGTGCCTCCACTTGTACGCGAAGGGAGGCAACCCTCTCATTCCCTGGGGTGAATCCCATTGTACAGATACCAAGATGGGGGCAACAAGTATGCCCACTCCTTGCCTCTCACCAGGGGCAACTTCAGAGAAAGGAGTATCCAACCGCTTTCGTGGAGACTGGTTCCAGAACCCAAGCTTTGAGGCGAGACTGACTATTTTTAGCCATAAACCCCTCAAGAGAGGTAACATTCTACGTCCTAGGAGCCAGCGTCTGTAGCCAAGGTTCCTGCCCTCAGCTACCACATATCCCACACTGCACCCGACCCCTTTGGCTCCTCCCACGTTGGTAAACCCATGGGAAGGGGAACCCACGTCTCATCTTTGGGCTGTGCCCAGCCGGGCTCCAGGGGTTGAAGCCCAGCCACCATGCGCTCGCCGACATGCTCCACCTCCAGGCTCCAGAGTGGAGCCCCAGTGATCCATGACTGGGTGAGGGAACACTTTTTCCAATGGTTGTATTCATCATAGAGAGTCTTTGGGCTTCACTTTGTCTGTTCCTAACTGGAACCTGTCTGCCTTTGGTGACCCTATCAAGGGCATGAAGTTCCTAACAGCATAGCTCCTAGGATTACTGGGACACTCAAACCCCACCACCACAATAAGTTGGCAGCCCATGATTATAACAGCCTTTAAAATAGTTCCACAGTAAACCTCATGCAGTGTTTTGTGTTATGAGTAATTATAACTCCTGGTAATTAATTTCATAATTGATCATTGTTATCAATAAATGTGTGTATGAGACAGTTTCAGCATTCAGTGTCCAATTAGTATAGTTAATACTTAGAACTGTAGGCTCATTATTTTTAACGTCTTGATCCATATTTGCAGTTTAAACATACTTGTTAGTAAAATGGCAGAATAAGTATTTAAATTGCTTTCCATCATATTGATCGGCTCACAGTGAATCACTCTAGGATCACTGCAGGTATTTCCTCCTCTGTTTTTTATTCTGGCTGTTATTCAGTTCTTACATGGAGAGATGGAAAACAAGTATGTCTTCGTCATTAATCGAGTTGCTTAACATTGTCTGTGTATCAAGCAGGGATTAGCATTCTCTGGGTCCATCTGTTCAGTTACTTCTCGGTTTTAATTTGATGGTAAATCTGTTGTTTTTCTCTAGATTTTTTTAAAGAAATCTAAACAGTTACGTGTCTAACATCCACTGTAACCATTACATTAGGATATGAGAGCCTTTAGGTCTCAGTCCCATTGCACCCTCTGCTCTCTTCACTAAGCCTTGCTTGGTGTGCATGATATTCTGATTCCTTTTAGGATTTATGTGGAGAGAAAAATGCTGTTTTTTTCATATTCTTTAATATATTGGGTCGTACTTGATATAAGTGATTTCCTAGAAAGACAAATGAATCCTTTTTTTTTTTTTTAACCAAAAAAATAAATAAATAAATGCAACAAAGGCTTTGCAGAAAGTTTTTATTGTTTGTTATTCTGATCACAAACTGATTCACAGGAATGAAAACATTGTTTTCTTATATTTCTCCAACAGAATTGGCACACACTTTTTCTGTAGCCTATGGAGACTTAGGAACTGTGCAGTGAACACAGTTCCAGAGGTTTTTAACTTGTCTTTACTGCAGACTGTAAATATGGTCAAGCTTGGATAAGTAGTTAATATCTTGTTACTGTTTAGTTTCTTTTGAAGATCAGTACAAGATCTAGTTTACCTTGAAAGGTATGTTCTCTTGTCTTTCCCATTTTGTAGAGTCGTTAGGAAGAATGAACTTGTGTATCTGGTGATATTTATGCCCTAAAGAAGCTGAAAGTCAACTGTAAAAAAGTATTCTTTCACAGTCTGATCAACTTAAAAAAAGAAAAGTATAACTTAAAAAATGCTTGCATTAAATTTGTTTTATAGGAATTTTGGTTGAATAAAAAACAATTACCGTATTTTCCGGACTATCTGAATAACTCTTAATATGTTAACATACCATACGAACGTTCTCAGTTCGTTGTTTATGTGTCATATAACGTTAGTATACCGTACAATTATTCAGCCTATTGTTGCCTCTATTCTATTTGTATTGCCTTTCAAGATGACGTGTCTATTCTTGGTGTTGGATTTTATCAAGTAAATTTCACCCAAAAATGCGACTTATACTCCGGTGCGACTTATATATGTCTTTTTCTGCTTTATTATGTATTTTATGGCTGGTGCGACTTGTACTCTAGAGCGACTTATAGTCCGGAAAATACGCTACCTCAATTTTCTCAAATTAATAAAAATGTAATTTTGTTTTCCTACATTTTTCATTGCGGTATTATGCTATTCCCAAAATAGATTTAAACCTTTCTAAACATGGTTATTGTTTATTTTAATTAATTAATAAATTTGTCTATATTTATTAATATTAGGACAATTATTATTAATTGTCCTAATATGGACAATTAATTGTTCATATTAGGACAATTATTATTAATTGTCCTAATATGGACAATTAATTGTTCATATTAGGACAAACCTAATATGGACAATTAGGTTTGTCCATATTTAATATATCTAACGACCACAAAAAATGTTCTTTGTGCAGCTTCTGCTAGAAGAAATAGTTACACTGACAACCTGGATCATTTGGGTTCAAAATAAAATTTTAAGTATGTTTTGTAAATTTTAATAACAGTTTGGATTGATTGAAAGAACCAAAGATCAGTGTGATGATGGAGAGGCCTTCCAACCTCAAGGAATTGGAACTAATTACCAAATATGAATCCTCAAAATACCAGTGAAAACTTGCAAATCCTGGTCCGTAATTTGCGAGGGTTACTTCTTAAAAGTAAGTCTTGTAAGAAGGGTGTAATTGTTGTAAAGCCAATAACAGCTAAACTAAATGCAAAGATAAATTTCAGATGACTCTGATGCTCTGTAGGATTTTATATTTTTCAGGAATGCGCACTCTGCATATGGATAATCCATTTGGCCAGTTGGGTGGACTAACTACTATAGATTAATGCCCACATGGGATATACATGTATAGATATTTTAGGGGCTGAGATACTGAAGCTCACAGAGTGGTAGGGGGATCTGGTGTAATGGTAAAGGAAGAAAAGATTCAGAAATGTGGGGGTGAATCCACAAGAAGAAAAATACATTTTAATCTAAATCTGCCAGAGCTATGAGCAGGGCTTCAACTAACAATTACATTAGTTATTAATTTGAAATTTAATTGAATCAAATTTTTAAAATGGCACATCTTGCAGATTTTTTTTATTAAACCAGTTGAGCATTTTTTTTATCCAATATTGCAAATGCACTAAAAGATGCAAATAAACAAATAATTGAATTCCTTATTTAAATAACTTTTCTGCGTAGGGTGCAATAAAATGCTTATATTTTTGTTTAGTTTTTCACTTAATTACTGCTCTGAGTTGCTTCAGGAAATGGCTTTTTGTGAGTGTACATTCCGATTAACAATTAATTGATTACTAAACTAGTTAATGTATTTACAATGAATCCGATTAATCGTTTCAGCCCTAAATATGAATTAATATGAGTCTGATGTGGTTTGTTGTGATGACTCAGTATAAAGTCTCTAAATAGAATATATCAGGTGTTTCTGATTCCACAACACCTGGAATACTTCAGTTTCGACAGCACTTTCATACTCTTGTCAGGTCTGATTCTCATTCCTGCCTGCTGAGGCATCCTTGAGCAAGTCAGTAAGCCCCACACAGCTCTTGGTGTGTGTATATGGAGGGAAAAAAAGTCACTTTGGACAAATGGTTCTGCCAGCTGAATGAAATGTGGTGCCATTAGGCTTCTCTCCACTCACTGAGGATGCACAGTCCTGCATCCTGATGTGGGCATTATATTGCCAATACTCCTAAACACATTTAATCCTAACAAAAATATCTTTCATTGGCATAAGGGACCAAGTCTACATCGCTGATGGGCTTCCTCTTCATCAGTGTCATCTTTTATCCATCATTTAACCCTGTTTTGTTCTTTTCTGTGGTGTTTCATCAGTCCTGAACCACTGCCAGATCCACAGCATTGCTGCTGTTGTCTACCAGTGTTACAGTGATGTCACCGGTCCTGACTCCATCACCATGGACAAGTACAAGCTGGTGCTAACCAAGCTTGGCAAGTCCATACAGGTGAGCCAGTGTTCTGTTTATAATAAAAGGTCAGTGAAGGTGGATGTATCCTCATGTCCTGCATAACGGCGATCTGGCTGTGCTCCAGCTGAGGCTGTAGCTGCAAACGTCTAACAGCTGATAGGATTAGGTTTTATAATTACAGGAGCAGCTCATGCCAAAAGCACAAAAGCATTTTCCTTTCTTTTTCTTATCAGTTGCAGAGTCTCCACTTTCCAAGTTGAAATCCTTTCAGCTTTTTTTTTTTTTTTAATGAGAAATTGTGTTTTACAATTCCCTTGAAGGGGAAAGCAAAGTCAGAGCATTAAATTTGACTAACAGAAACTGCTGCAAAATATCCATCCATCATCTACACTCGCTTGTCCTTATCTGCAGTCAATAGGCAAGAGGCAGGGTTCATCTCAGAGTCACACAGGAAAAATGATCTCACACCTAGCCAATTAACCTAACCATGAGAGAACATGGATATGCATTAGGAGAGCATGCCGGCTCTCCCAATGCAGAGCCTGCATGCAACAGTGCTAACAACTGCACCACTGTGCTGCAAAATAAATCTAACTGTATTTTTTAAAAGCAGTCTTTTAGGCAATAGTTCTTTTCTTTTTACCTACTAACGATATAACAGGCTAATTTTTGACATGTTTGTACTTTTTATTTTTCATAAAATGTTTCCCAATAGAGCTGGGTGACATGGACTTAGAATTGTATCGTTATATTTTGTAGTGCTATTGTGATAACAATAAAACTGATGATAAATTATTTATTGCATCTTATGTAGGTAACTGTGTAGCACCGCAAACAAATACTGCTCTTGTAAAACATTCCTACAGTAACTGTATTCAATTACATCTTCAAATTTACCGATATTTATTCATCCTCTTGTGGAACAAATAGTGGCAAAATAGTAAAAAAAAAAAAAACATAAAAAAAATCTGATAATACTGCCAGTTTTGTTCTTTAACATTTTTCATTAAAATTGATTGAGGATGATAAACAAAAATTATTCACAAAATATTTTTTAAAGAAATTAATTAGCAGAAATTATGTCACTCTTCATGTCGAAAGTTGACATTTATGTTCACTTCACAAAATGACGAGTCAAAGTTAGAAAATATCTATGACCATCTGTGGTTTTTAAGCTTTGTTGACCTTCCAACTATTGGGGCATTATCTCAAATAAAATAAGGACCTGGTAGGTCAACACAGACTCTACTCAGATTGTAGAGTCTGTATTTAATGTGTAAACATTAAATACAATACAATACATCTGGTCTTTTAATCCAAACCAGATTTTAAAAGTCAGAGTGAAATAAATTTAGAATTGGAGCTGACTTAGTTGGTCCAATTGCCCCAAAAAAGTCATGAAATAGTCAAAAATCTTTTGAAGACAGCATGGGGTTATTTAATGATTTGCTCAACATCAAGATGATAAAACCTAGAAGGTATTTTTTTGTACTTGTCCTATAAAACTTTTGAACAGGAGAAATGGATAGACTCTAAATTTGAATAGACAACTAAATTTCCAATAATTTAGTTGGCATTCTCAGGGAATTCTTATTACAAGAGGAATTTATTTTTATCCTGGTTCAAGTGGTTTGTTGAAAGGAGATTTGAGTCTGAATGAGACATTTTACCAAGGGGAAGAAATTCTTGAAAAAATGTAATCTTTTTATTTCGTATTATTTTTGGAAATTCTCTCCTCAGGTGGACTCATCCCGAAGCACAGATGTCCTCTGCAAGTTGGTCAGAAGCTCTGAAATTCAGAGTAACCTTTATATTTGATACAAGGAACTATCAGATTAAGTTTAATGAAATGTAATAAAATACTGTCTTTTAAAATAAAGTTATTCCTTGAACAGAATTGTTCTATTTTTGTATTTTATTGATTTATTCACCCATAGATCTTGGGTTCAGTTTGTGCTGTTTGTTTTTTAATGATTGCATTTAATTAAAACAAAATTGTGTTAATACCTTTGCAAAAATTCCCACGTTTAGTTTTAATGTTTTTTCTTTCTTATAAAATGAGTTTAGGATTTAGGATTTTTTTTTTTTTTCTCAAATGGTTTGTGAAAAAAAAATCAGTCCAGATTTGTCAAAACTAATCCCACAAGACTTTATATTTCTGTATCAGTTTCCTTAATGTGTAGCGCCACCTGGTGGTTGAGTTTGTATCTAATAGAAAATCTCTTCTGGTGTAATATCTTTACTTTGACTTTTTTTTGAGATAGTGAAGAATAACAACTGTGAAATGTATGAATTCATGTCAAGTTAAAAGGTAATAATTAACATAAAATTAATAGTAAACAATCACATTGTTTAACTACAAATATAGATTAGAGATAAAAAAAATAAATGCATATTAAATGTATAACTGAACTTCTGATGACAACCTTTTGACAATACATCCAGACTTAAAAATATATTCATTTTACTTTGGAGTTGAAATAAAATTAGGATAAATTTTATATCATACAGATAAATGTTAGATGGAAGGCACAATACAAAAAATGGTGCAGGGTGTAGTGTCAGTTTAAAAATCCCAATTCATGTCCACTTATTTTATTTAAAATAAAATATTTAAAATAGACCTATTTCAACAATACAAAAATTACCAAAATGGCTACAGATGAGAAAAGAATCTTCTTTATTCTGTGCAAAATTTCTTCTCCACACTTGGGCCTATACTTAATATATTTTTTTAAATTCTTAATATAAGAGTCTTTTATGCCGTTGTTGAAATTATTGCTTAGACTCTATGTGAGTCAGTAATAATTTTGCTGTTAAAATTAGGAAGTTTAACTTTAATCAGATTAAGTTGAACAGAAGAGGAGTCAGTGTTCTAGAAGTGGACTCATTAAAAAAGTATTTAAATTACAAAACAATTTATTTGATTAAATGTTTGTACTACAGTTATTTTCTATATTTTCCAGAGGGAGTTGTTTCAGAAATCCTCTTTGTAGACGTTCACTGTCTCCTCCTGTCCACATGGAGGCAGCAGTGAGGTGTGTGCTAAGTTCTGTACTAAAACGAGAAGAATTGAGCGAAATTCAAATCTCTGCTGAGATATTTTTCTTTTGTCCTCACATCAGGTCTTTTATCGTTTTCATTAGTTTAAAAGGTTAATATAATTTTTTTTGTCTGTGTCAACTTAGCCACCGAGGTAGTTTTTCGTTGAATTAATCTTCTGATTTCAATCGGAATCAACATAAGCAACAGTGTTTTCTGTTACTAATGACTACTGGCCTTTTCGAAGTTCCGATAGACCGCAGGTTTAAATCTCCAAGGAGCATGAGCAGCCAGCATGGACACTCGAGACCCAGTAAAGTGTTGGCCGAAAGGAACCAGGCGGTGGTGGCGGTTGGAGCCTGGGTGGAAATCGGAGAGGATTTCCTGGAGCACCCGGCTGTAAGTTTGGCTTTAAAATCTGCCGCGACCAGCCAGCTTTAATTTAGCCGTTACCAAGGCGATGAACAGTAGTGCCAAGTGTCACGTTGAGCCTTTACTTTTCATACAGTTTTTATCCAGAGCATTAATAATTTATTAATTTAGCGAAATCGTCAAGTTTGACCATTTTATAAATTATTATAAAATTGAAAATATAAACTTTATTGTTTGGCTTTTGTCTATTGGTTAATTTTGCTGGATATATTTTACTTATAATTTAGGGACGCACCAATATTCAAAATTTGGTGATGCAACATTAACATGTTTTACTGACATATAAAATAGTTCAACTGTACTAATTCAACAAATCACTACATAATAATGGAAGCTAAACAGTTTGGTTTAGAGATCCAAGTTGAGATATTTTGAATGGCCTTATTCTAAAGCATTTTAGCTTTGTTGTTACTGATTACATTTTTTGTAAATGGAGATTTTAGGGGTTGATAGTCTTGTTGTTTTCAGAGATCTGTGTTTTGTGTTAGACCCTTGCTTTGCTAACTGAGGAGCTACAGGCTCAAAAGAGAAGGGAGGATGAAGACAACCTGAAGAGGTTTCAAGATGAAGTGCGACGACGAGTCGCACATCAAGCTCACATGTGCAAGCGACAACAGCAACCTCACTCACATCCCTTGGTAAAGTATTCCCACTTGACTGTGAAGTCCTAGAAAAAAAACAGATAAGAGCAAAGGGCTGATTTGTTCAAAGTGTTGAAGGTCACAGTGTAAAAAGCTCAGATGAGAACAAGAAGAAAGCAGAAAGTATTACACCTCTTATTGGCATTGTAGCCCTACTTCACTTTATATTGAACAATGTTTCCAGCCCTTCAAACAAGCATCATGTTTGCTAATACGCATTTCTGTTTTTTTTTGTTTTTTACTTTTCCAGGCTTTATAGCTTATTTCTTCATTTATTTTGTCTTTGTTTTTCAATGTTTTCATCTTACATTCCTTCATTGTGTATGGTGGTGCTCTATAAATTCTATAAATCATTTTAACACAAAATATTATGACATGAGGATATACTCTCTGACTTCACCCCCATTTAAAGGCAGAAATTATTCAAAATCTTGTATATTTATGAAATGTCTGTCATATTACACACCAAATATCACTTCAGAAGAGTATAAAGTTAAACATAAGGCTCAGAAAATCCACCCAATCTGAAAGGTTTTCCACCTTCCCGGTAGTTTCAGGCTAAAAACAAAAATTTTATCCCGTCTCCAGGGACAGTTTTGTCCTGGATAATCTGATCATTCCCTGGCAGAAGCATGTAAAAAAAATGGGCCCCAGAAAACAATTCTGGTTCCTGCTAAAGTTTCCTGGTATCCTTATGACATATTCAGAAAACAAAAATCACTTTTAATTGCACTTAGGCCAGATACACTCTTTACAGCTCCTCTTGTCAGGTACACATGTACACATGCCAGCGTACACCTAGCCACAACTTATTTTCACAGCCATTTTTCATATCTGAAACTAAAAAAAAATAGAACAAATTAGGATTTTGTAACAGTCTTCAAGCTAAAATAGTGACATTTTCCTTATTAGAAGATGTAGCTGACTAGTTAGCTGGTCATTATGTTTTACACTAGTATGTTCTTAATAATAACAGGTTCTTAAAAAACTTGTGTGGTTTGCAAGCTGCATCATGGCACACAAAACATTCATTTTCCTGAAAAGATCCTGATGTGGTTTACCTTTCTGTCTTGACCGATCTTTTCATGATAGATGTGTGTCTTTGTCTAGGTAATACCCCACAAAGGACCTCCACATTATCAGATCCTGACCCAGCAGGTGTGCAAGGAAGAGGAGCATATCCACTCAGAACCTGCTGCACAACAGAGCAGTTCTCCAGAGGTGAGGTGAAGGTTCCTCAGCATAAGAGAAGTAGAAAGCTCTGATGGATTTCTTGCTAAGATTGGAGACACTCGTATTTTTATTTATTGCACCACACATTATAAATTCAACTGAAAACATCACTGAAATCACTGTTGAATAGTAAAATGTTAAAAAAATATATGTAAATGACTTTTAAGAATGTCTTCTAAATGAAATCTTTCGTTCTTCAGCTGAAATAAAAGTTTATTAATAAGTTAATTTGATTATTCTTTGCCCAAGCCTGGGCTGATGAAGCTGTTTTGTTTTGGTCTGAAAACAAAATGCTCTGAATCTAGTATTAAGCTGTTGCTGCAGGATTCTGTTATGAGTTAATTATGGGTGCAAACTGTAATGTTTACCCACCAGGGAGCACTAAAATTTATTTCAGCTTGCAAATTGTTGGTAAATCCAGTTTTAATCTCAATGAAGTTTACAATTACTTTTTTCTTAGCTAGCATTTTTGCTGTATTTTTGAGCTCCATAAAGATCAAACTATTTCCTTTTCTGTGACTTATCAGGTAATGTGACCATGATTAATGTGGAATATTATTTATTTCCACTGTTTTCCAGTTGAGTAAGCCCCTGAGGCAGGTCAGACTCAGACTGGCTGCCTGTCGGCTGACCCAAGGGGAGGAAGCGCTGTCAGATCTTCCAGGAGGCAGATGGAGCATCTCTCCAACCAGACATGTGAGTGTCTGTGTTTAAACCTTTGTTCTGCTTTTTTTTTTTAGCACACTTCCTATGGTCATGTTTGTTTTTTTCCCTTGAAGTTGAAGGAATAACTGAAAACATTTGTCTCTCCACCCAGCAGACTGCTAATGCTTGTGTGCAGAGAACAGAGGAGGAACAGGAAATGAGAGATGTTCTTCTCTTTAGTAGTCAACATGAATGTCCCCTTGTTCAGCAGAAGGTAACTGAATTTCTCAACATGCAGAAGTGAAATCAAACAGGTTATGTTATATTTTTCAGACTTAAATTTTTTACTTTTACTTTTATTAATTTGTCTTAATATCTGTGAATGTTGGACAATAAACATGAACTTCAATTTTAAAAGTGTTCTTACATCTCAAACCTTTTCCTATTTTCTCACATTATAACCACAACTTCAGTGTATTATAGCTGGACCTTATGTAATAGAGCAACACAAAGCAATTTGTAATGTGAAGTGGAAGGAATCGGTGCCCAGTTTTACAAATAAAAGAAATAATCTAAAAACTGTGGCATGTATTGAGCCTTGGCACAGAGACTGAAATGTTTTCCAATTTGCTTCTTATAGCAGTTGTGCTGTGCTGTTTTATTCTCAGACGATGGATTGAAGAGCTTTCTGTAGATGTTCAAAGCTTGGAATATAGTTTTATAACCTAATTCAGTTTTAAACTTCTAACCTTCTTTTTCTATCTCCCCCTCTTTCTTTCTTTTGGTTCAATGTGACCTTGTTCAGATTGTCTCTCTGGACACACAGGTGGCCAAGTCAACACTGTACATGTTTGCACTAAAAATAGTTTATGAAAACTCTATTTATATATATATATATATATATATATATATATCTATATATATTTTTTTTTTTTTTCAACAAATGAAAACTTTAAAGAAATCTGAAACTTTCATTCTGTAAAAGTGAAGAATTTTAAAAAGAGAAAACTAGTAAGAGCTATATTGGAGACAGATTTGTATTTTTTTTTAATTGCTTTTGCTGTATTATTGTAAAAGTTATAGAATACAAATTCACGCTCCATTTTTTAGATTTGCATAAAATATTTACATTTTATGCAATTTTTATGTTCCACAGTAATCTTAATAAAGTACATTCAAGATTGTTGTAAAATGACAAAATGTGGATGTGAATACTTTTGCAGGTTGTCTTGTCCCTAATAACACTTTTGTATGTTTAAGGTCAGCGGACACACCCTGTTGAATCCAAATAATTCACTCTCTGATCACGAAGTCCCAAGGTTTCTCTGGACAGTGATGGATGAAGAAAAAGTGAAAAAGCAGGTGGATGAAGATCAAATTTTACTTGTTTTTCTCCTGTTTGGCTAAAATTTCACAGCTGACTCTCTGTCTTTCCCTGCAGCGTCAGTCTCAGTTCCTGAAGCACCGCCGCCTGGTCATGAACACTGAACGGGAGCAGGTGAAAGAGAACCAACAGCTCAGGAAACACCTGAAGAGGACAGCAAGGTGACCAGACTACCACTGATCCTCCTGCATCACTTTCTGCTGCTGTTTTCACTTAATAATAGTGATACGCATCACTCTAAAAAGTGTTTGTGGGCTGCAGTTCATCTTATGGACTTATTTACATTAATTTCACTTATTCCTTTATTTTGGTGATGACAACTTATTTTTTTGCGCTCAGTTATCTTAAAAGTTACAAAGCTTTAACTTAAAGGAACATTTTACTTTGACTTTACCTGAAACTATTGAGTTCAATGCCAGTTTTGTATCCTACATCTGACCAACTCAATTTACTAAGTTTGTCCAACTCAATATATTGCAATCATCCAACTCGATTCATAAAGTTTATCCAACTCAATTTAGTACGTTTTTATAACTTGATTTATTAAGTATGTTTAACACGACAAATTTAAGTTGTTCTTACTCAAATTATAATTTTTTTTCTAATAAATAATTAATATATTAATGGATAGTCTTTATTTTCATATGTGTCAAACACCATTTTACAAGTGCCCAGCCCACATGGGCTTACAAGACACAATAAAAACATATACAAACAAGTGGATGGACATAAATATTCTTTAAACAAAAAATGTCCTTTCTCTAAAGCGCCAGGCCTTCAAAATAAACTGTGATGACTGAAACACATCTCACTATACACCTCATATTCCAGGTCATAACAATATTTGAGGTTATTTTGCATTTGTTTATCTTTGCTGTGGAGCATTACAGCCACTGTAATTTCTGAACGTTCAATAAATGACAAAATTGGACTAATTAACTCGTTCATTTGTGAGTATACGTCACTCACAACAAACATCAAATAGAATAAATATATTTCGTGAAGTATTTAACAAACAAATGGCTCCTACCACAATAATTATGTGAAATTAAATAAATGTTCTAATATTTAAAAAAATGTTTTTGGCATTTTGCTTAGAGCACAGAATCTGAGAGGCTTTTCCTTTATCAAACATACTATTTATTTTAATCTCTTATTTAATGAAAATATTGATGTTGATGAGATTTTCTAAAAAATGACAATCTTTTTCAACTTGCACAGTTCCGCTGTTGAAAATGAGGAGCTAACATTCACAAAAGACATTGAAATAAAATCCTGTCCAACATCTGGTTTAAGGTGACTCATCTGGAACCTGTTGTTGGAGGATAAATATTACAACTTCAAAGATGTACTTTTAACTTAACTGTGCTCTTTGGTTCCAACTTTCAGTCTGAAATTTATCATTTGAGGTCATCAAACCAAATTTCAGGTCTATCATAACTAACTGACACCTCAAGTTTGCTTCTGAATATGAGAAACCAGTAACCTCCTCCCAGTGTCAGAATTTCAGTGAGGAAGTTGCTGCATTAGGTTTTCTATCACTTTAATATGTCTGCTATAACTGATTCGCATGTAAAATAATTCAATAGAGTTTCATTTACAGTTTTTATATCTTTGTGTCATGAGGTATATCTCATGCCTAATTGATTCATCAAGTTCCAAAATTCCTTTCCGTCTCACTACTCTCAAATAAAGGCCGCCTGAGCCAAAAAACCCTGGTGAAAAAGAGATCACTGACTTAGATTTATTTTAAACACACTTAATGAATTCATTTTAAAATATGTAGTAAATTGAGTTGAATGAAGTTAATGAATTGAGTTGGATGATCATAATCTATTGAGCTGGATAAACTTAGTAAATTGACTTGGATAAACTTACTTTAATTACTTGAACCAATTGAATCCAATTGGGATTTTTTTTGTTTTTTAAATTTTATCATTTAAGGATCAAAGCAGAGAAAGAAAAGCTTCGTCAGGACGAGGAGATGAAGTTAGAGAGAGCTCGGAGGCTTGTGGAGGCCAGGCAGAGGCTGGAGGAGCGAGACCGGCAGGTTCTGGAGCAGCTGGCGCTGGAGGAGGAGGAAGAGAAGGAGAGAGCTATGCAGCTGCAGAGGAGGAAGAGGGAGGAGAAGGAGAGGAACAATAACAAGTGGAAAGATTCTGCGAGGTAATCTAACTGATGTATGACCTACTGACTCATTCTGATTTTGATGAAACTGTAGAATAGTGTCAATGTTTGTAGCAGTGAGCATACTGTAGCTCGGTTACTCAGAGACTAGTCAATTATCATGCTCAACTTCCCTAACCCTAACCCAAGCACAGATCTCAAGAAATTTGGAGTTCTAGTTAAACTATAAAGGAGGACCCTGATGTTCTGGACTGATTTTTATTAGGAATGTTTCATATATGAAGCTTTTGCTGTCAAGCTTATTAAATAAGTTATTAAGTCTACAAAAAAATGCAGCAATGTAAACTTATAAGAACACAATCTTTAATTTAGTAATTTATATATGTGTGTGTTTATAGCATTTAAGAAGAAATCACTTTTGTCTGTAAATATGTTTTATCCAAAACTCCTCTGGTGGCATAGTTTTAGCTTTACTTGGTTCAAATTTACTAAAGGATTTTCTAGGCACTAGGCAATAATTTTTTTTATTATTATTTGAAAAAATAATTAAATGCAGGGTTTTCCCCAGAAAACTTGCTAACTTGCTAAGCCCGGTGGTCAGGGCGCCGAGGTGGTCTACCATGTTTTTGTATTAAAAGATGTTAAGTAGACATATTGTGGTACTAAAATCCTTTAGTAAATTTGAACCAAGTAAGGCTAAAACTAAAACTATGCCACCAATAGTAAATATTACTGGGTAATTTTATGCTATGGGAAAACATCACCAGTGAAATGGTATCTAAACCCACAATTAGTCTTAAAAACAACAAATCAAAAATTACAATTAAAATAAATATCAATTATTTATGCATCTGTTAAGTCAGCAGCTCCATAAGGCCCCCAGGGCTTCAGGGGCCCCATAAATTCTAATATTTTAAGACAGACCACAGATACATAAATGTGGCGTTTATTTATTGAGATTATCAATGATGCTAAATTTGATTTAATGGTTTGAGCACACATCAATTGAAATTGTTTATTTTAAATTGTTTAACATTTAAATATAAGATTTTAAGAAGCTGGCAAGTTTACTTTGTAAAAGTTCAAGAACAATATTTATAGTTAGATTGTTTTAAGGCTGCTTTCTGTTGCAGTAAACAGAAAGCAGCCTGTAAGCATTTCTGAGCTCAATAATAACCTGTACGTGACTCTATGCAGGTTTATCGAGGCTCTAAGAGCTCAGATGAAGGAGCGTTTGTCTCAGATGAAGCTGGAACTCCCTACTCTCTGCTGTTGTGCCTCCTCTTTTTGGGATTCCCACCCTGACACCTGCGCCAACAACTGCATCTTCCACAACAACCCCACAGGTACTAACAGCACACCCTTATACCTATGCACACATATGGCCTGTGAACTGCTGTCTGAAATGTTTCTCTCCTCCACAGCGTATGCTAAAGCTCTGCAGTTAACACTGGTGAATTTGGACTTACAGTAATGGAAATTGCAGTTTCTGAAGGAACTGGCGTCTCGCTCTCTGTTTTTGTCAGATGTTTAATTAGACTTTAAGTGGTTGCATCATTAGAAGACATGCTGTAGTACTTTTCACACATTTTCTCTTTAGGGTGAATTTGGCTGCTTGTATTTTATGTCACCAAATTACCTGGCCAGTTTAACATTCCCAGTGATTTTAATAGCACCCTGATTGGACTAATTATTGTCCCCATTACTCTTTGTTAAGGTTCTAATCCAGCTTAAACGCAATTTTCTATCAATTTAATCAATACTTTTCTGGATTAGGTATAATAAATATTTTTCTTTGTTTGCATTTTGTTAATTTTTCTTACTGTATTTATTGCAAACTATGAATTCTGTGTATATGTGAACATTGTACATGACATAATTTTACAAAGTCAGTAATCAATCAGGAAATAAGAAAATAATAATAATAATAAACTTGAATTTCACTCGTTGTTGGGTGGATTTTGCAAGAATTGACCTTCTGCTCTGCTGTTTTTTTTAAAGAAGTATTTAAAAAAAAAAAAATCTCACGTTTCCCTCACTATCTGTTAGTTTCTATGAGATTTCAGAATTGATACCACTCTGTCGCATAAGAATGTCCTGATATGAGTCAGTTCTAGTGTTTCTTTAAGACTTTATATAGTGCCTTGCAAAGGGCTTTTTTCAGATCCTAAACATAAGTGTTTATTAAAGTTCTAACGAAAAAGATAATTGATATTTTATGCTCCTTCTTATTTCTTTACCTCACTGTTTATAGCAATGTTTATTTCTCCATATGTATTATATTTGTTATAATAATTAAGAGGCAAATTTTTTAGCTGCCATTATATTTAATATTTGGCACCTACATATACTTAATACACTACCACAAATTTTTTTTTAACATTTTAGTAGAACAAACAATTGTACTTGGGTAAATATTGCTGTTTTAAATCAACATGAATTGTAATTGAAGCACTTTTTGAAATAAACGAACAGCTTCTGTTTTAATCAGCAACAATAATTTGAAGTTTTAATGCATTAACTTGTGCACTGAGTAAGCAGATGATAAAAAAAATTAGGGCTAAAACTCTATTTAAGCAAAGCCCTTCAAATGCAACAGTAAGAAATATCTATCCAGGTTACATATCAAAGCTACTGACTTTTCCAGTGTTCTGCTATTTTATTTTAATAACTTTAATGCAGTTTGTGAATCATTTCAAATATCTCATCCACAGTTTTAGTTCCAAAAATCTCCAACAGAACTGGATGGACGAGACAGGATCCAAGTGAAAACTTGAGTGATTTGTTCTTAATATAATGAAACATGTTTTTCCTGTCCAATCTCAAAGGAATTACACCTTGCCAATACACACTAGACTAATCTGGCATAATCTTACTGAGGACAAACAGTTCAAAATGTTTTACATATCTGTCCATTCCTGGTGCCTATCTCCAGGGGTCAACGGGTGAGAGTCAGGGTCACCCTCTACAGGTCGCCAGTCCATCACAGGGCAACACAGGGTCAGACACAACAATCATGCACACCTAAGAAGAACTTAGAGAGACCCCTCAACCTAACAGTCATGCTTTTGGGCTGTGGGAAGAAGCCGGAGTACATGGAGAGAACCCACCATGCACAGGGAGAACATGCAAAGTCCATGCAGAAAGACCCTTAGCCTGGAATCTTGCTGTATGGCAACAGTGCTACCAACTGCACCACTGTGCAGCCCTGGTTTACATGTAGCTTAATTTATCCCAATTAAAATGTAATTATTTCTTATAATAAAATGGTCCAAATTGGATTGCAAAAATACCATGCTCCAGAATCTGAGCATCAGATTGAGGAAGAAACTTAGTTGGGAGAATGCTCCCAACTAATTACGGCAATCCATTTACAATATAATGGCCAATTGAAACTGTCATTTCCTCAGTTCAGTTCTTGTCAAATCAACTATTTTTCTGTCAGGAAATGGTTTTTACTATCCAATCAAATTGTTTCTCATATCTTTTCTCATTCATACAATTTTGGCTTTTAAAATAGTAACTATGGCCTTTTATTTATTTATTTTTTCTCTCCGAAGAGTTTTTGTGACGCTAGTGGCTCGTATTTTTGACAGTAGGCAGACAGGAAGGAGGGCAAAGAAAGGGGAGAGGACATGCGGCAAGGGTCACCAGGACCAGGAGTCGAGCCCGCGACGTCCGCGTCGAGGACTGAGGCCTCCGGGCCTGGGGCGTGTTAACCCCCTGCACCACCATAGCATGCCCCACTGTAGTCTAATTTAACTTTATTTTATTTATTACAATTCTGTATTACATCTGATGTGTTGCTCAAACCAAAAGGGCAATGAGTTTATGGTAATGGAGAGACATAACCATATTTTTTTGCTGTAACCATGAATAGATTGTGTAAAATTCTTTCATATAATCATTTATTAATTAAAGTACATAAGAAATGTTAAAGGAAAGTGGGCAGATTAAACAGAAATTATGCAAAGATAACAGCTTGAATGACTACTTTTTACAACCAAGGTGTGTGGAATGTTGATACAGATTCCTGAGTAACTTCTTTTGTTTCCTGAAGACTTGTCTCTCAAACAAAATGCTTATTCACTTCTGATCATGCTTACAAGTTTTAAATAACAGTAATCCAAATGTGAGGACCATTGAGGTTACGAGTCACTGACTTAAACCCTCCATCCTGCCTGTTTGGGTCATTTTTACACAATGGGCATTAGTATTAGTGAAAGCCCACACTGAACCTTGAATCAGATGACCACACCAGGTGCCATTTTTTTCAGCTAAGAACCAAAGAACTGAAGCTGCAATTTACACCATCTCTACCTAAAGGATAATACCAGATTGGAGGATCAATTTCAGTTGCAATTTAGCTTAAACAACTAGAAGTTATAGATCCACCTTGCCTTGCATTACTGATTCAGGCTGCTGGTGGTAAAATGGTGGGGAGGATGTCTCTTAGTTCACTTGTGCTACTTTAGCATCTCTTGAAAGCCACAGAATATTTTTGCAGATCTTTTTCACTTCCTTCTGAGCTCAGTTTACCCATCTTCTCATTGCTACTTCCAGCAGGATAATGCACCAACATGCAAAGCATCTCAAGATTAGTGCTTTATCAAGTCTAATCTCCAATTTAGTAGAGTGGTCATCTGCAAATTTTCTACAACCACGTAACGCTAACACATCCATAACCACCAAAATCTCTAAAAATGTTTGACACCTTGAATGTGTGCCAAGAGGAACTGAGACAGAATGATGGACCACCAACAGACTGCAGCTCTCCAGCTGCTACTGGAGATTTAACCTTTTTTTTTTTTTTTTTAGCTTTTCCTTTCACAAGAATGATATATTTACTGTTGCACACACATCCACTACTGGTGTTTTACTTCAGAGTATTATAAAACATTTTGGGTTATCTTTTTATCCACCCACAATTTCCTTCACTTGTCCCTATCAATCAATCAATCAATTAAATTTTATTTGTATAGCACATTTCAGCAGCAAGGCATTTCAAAGTTCTTTACATCATAACAAACACAAAAACACAAAGTCATGTAACATAGAATAAACAATCAAAACATTACATTAAGTCATTAAATTTGTAATTGATTAAGTTTCAAATCCAACTCAAACAGGTGTGTTTTTAGTCGAGATTTAAAGGAACTCAGTGTTTCAGCTGTTTTACAGTTTTCTGGAAGTTTGTTCCAAATTTTTGGT